>CAJQZJ010009649.1:2605518-2746079 GCA_907164525.1 Lophiomys imhausi | reverse complement strand
TGTGTGTGTGTGTGTGTGTGTGTGTGTGTGTGTGTGTGTGTGTGTGTAGACTTGTACTCCAGTAAGAGAAGTGTAAGCACATAGAAGGTTCAAGTCCATGCAAGGTTCAGGTCAGGAGGTGACAATAATCTGGAAGAGGATGTTGGTAAGGGGCTAGAAAGAATTAGCGACTTGTTAAGGAATTTAAGGAATTCACTTTTGTGAACTGATATGATAATGGGTCTGGGGACTGAGAATGAGACAAAATCAGAACAATGAAATTGTCACAGTGAACAAAGTATTTGAAATAGTATTAGATTAACAAGATAAAGAGGTGATTCTCAGCCTCTCTCTCTCTCTCTCTCTCTCTCTCTCTCTCTCTCTCTCTCTCTCTCTGTGTGTGTGTGTGTGTGTGTGTGTGTGTGTGTATGAGAAACCGTGCCATGGGGAAACTGAAGGATGTTGGGAAGAGAATCTCCTTTGCTGATCCTAGATCTTGAGGACTGGCATAAATGCAAATTTCTGTGACTGTTGGTACTGACACAAAGCTTTTGATTCATGATTAAAGTCCTCATTCAAGCAACCAAGGTGAAATTCCAGAACCATAACAGGAAAGCGAGCCTTTCTGTCTGAGAGCAAGTAGAAAGGAGAAAAACAAACAAACAACCAAACAAACAAAACAATCAATAAACACCTCTCAGAACATTAACAAGTAACTCAGAAGAAGTGTTTAAAAAAAATAACAGTGGGTGAATTTTTGACATAGTTTACAAAAAGAGCTATCATGAGATAGTATGTAACAGAACAAAATCATTGAAGGTATTCTAGTTTAGTTCAAAATTCATATTTTACACTACATAACTTCCAAAATTAAGCAGACAGTAGTTGAACTAGAAACTTTAACTGACTAGATTAAACATTACTATGGACATAGCTAAGGAGGGAATTAATAAACTAGAATATAGATCCAATGTCAATATGAAGTGGTAAGAAAGAAAAACAGATAATATAAATGAGGGGTGAAAAAATACAAGGAAAATATAAATAGTTTTCATATATATATGACTAGAGGAGAGGACATATTAAAGAGAAACTATTCTTTTGAATATCAATGAAAACACATATTTATGAATCTAACAAATCTATTTTGTCCATTAAACAGTTTAAATAGAATGAAATAAAAACTGTAACATCCAGTAGTATCAGGAGAATAAAGGCAAAGAAACTGAAAAAAATCAATAAAAGACATACCAAATATTTAATAGTGTAGCATATTTTGCCTATTAATTTAATTAATTTATCAGGCCATGTTCTGGGACCTTGATGATGCTAGCAGGTCCTGTAGAGTCCCTGTCTGATAATTGTTAGGTGCTGAATTTAAAACCTTAAAAACATCTAGCATAACCTTTTGAGAGCATCTCTGACCTTTACTCTAAGATAATAGTGAACAACGCTGTTATTCTGCATGAGCAGCTGAATTATCCCATGGGCTTGAAACTACCATAATCCCTTGAGAAAAGGGAATTCTGGGACTTGAGCATGTGTGATTTATCTGAGGTCACAGTTAAGAAGTACAATATCATTTCTACACTTCTAATATTATACTCATCTGTCTTTGCATATGCAAATGGTTTAAAAACAAAGAGGTGGGGGAACAGATCCAAAAGCCGAGGAGCAAAAGATTCTGCAGAATGGCACTACAGAAAATGAAGCTGTTGCAGGGTGTCGGAAAGAGGTTAGAAAAACAACTGCTAAATTAAATGGAATCACCAACAAGACCAGTCCTGGAGAATGTGCAAAATAAGCCATGTGGACATGAACAGATAGGAGATTTTGCTATGAATAAAACTGAACTGAAGAAAATTCTAAAGAATATACTCAAGGAAAAACAAAAATGAACTAACTCATGAAGAGTAAACTAATGTAACAGGTTCTGTGCTTCTTAATCTGTGTTCAAAGAGGAGAAAGATATTAATTTAGAACATATGAGAGCTAAATTCGCATAATAGCATTTTATGAATTTAAAGATCAAGAAGGAAAATAATGGTATTGGAGAGAAAGAAAAATCAACTTGGAAGCATAGTGAAAAGAAGATTTAGAAACATGATATAACTACAAAAGCTAACCAATGTATTATGCTAATAAAATAAGATACATAGCACTATACTGGATTGGTTTTTAGATTTTTTTAATTACATATTTGTATGTCTTTCTGTCTATTTGGATATTACTGCAGCCGACTACAGAGACCAAAGGAGGGCCCTAGATCTACGAGAGCTAGTTGTAAGTGGTATGGAAACCTAGTGTGGATATTGGAAATCAAACTGGGGTCCTCGGCAAGAACAAGAAGCACTCTTAGCTGCTGAGCCATCTCTCCAGCACTAAGCTGGATCTTTAACATAACAGTAGTAACAGTATGGTGTTTGATTGTTTTTGCATTTTATTTTTTGGGTTTTTTTTTTTTTTTTGTAGAGATTGGAGACATGGAAAGTCCTATGTAAAAAAAATACAAAATGCATATGAAACAAGGATCAAATGAAAGAGAGTTAAGCTAACAAACTTACTAGGAGAAGACTGTACCATAAGACCTAAAGCATGTGTAAGGCTACAAATTTTCATCACATAAAGATAAAAAGCTAAATTTACTAGAATTGCCTATATATAGTATTGTTTTATGCTTCTAATAAGACTCTCTTAAGATAAAATGATATTAATGCTACTACTGAGAAAATGAATAAAATTAACAAGGCCTCTGTCATTAGGACATATCTGATATAAATATCTCAGTTTTGACAGATAACATTAAAAAGATAATTAGTAAAAATAAAATGTTAAAAATGTGAGCCTCATGGATAGGTAGGATCAACATAATAAAAATGGCCATCTTGCCAAAAGCAATATACAGATTCAATGCAATTCCTATCAAAATACTACCACAATTCTTTATAGACCTGGAAAAAACAATTCTCAACTTCATATGGAATAACAAAAAAAAAAAAAAAACAGAATAGCTAAATCAATCCTGTACCAAAAAAAAAAAAAAAAAAAAAAAATCTGGAGGTATCACCATCCCAGATTTCAAGCTGTACCACAAAGCAATAGTAATAAAAACAGCATGGTACTGATATAGAAACAGACCAGTGGATCAATGGAATCACATTGAAGACCCAGAAATGGACCCACATACCTATGGTCACTTAATTTTTGACAAAGGCCTAAAATCGTACAATAGAAAAAGGACGGCATCTTCAACAAATGGTGCTGGTCTAACTGGATGTTGGCATGTAAAAGAGTGAAATTAGACCTATACTTATCACCTTGCACAAAACTTAAGTCCAAGGGGACTGATATGCAGGGACATTCCACTCCAGAGGAGTGGGATGGAAGGGATAGGGATAGAGGGTAGGAGCAAGGGACTGGGAGGAGTGGAAAGAGGGCACGGTGATGGAGATGTAACCTGGAGTAATAAATAAACATTAAAAAATGTAAGTATTTTAGTGAATAGACATATAGACACCCATACTCAAATAAAAATATAAATTCTTACATTTATCAAATACTTTGTGAACCAATGCATGTGTTATAATTAATATTTTAAAATTTTTTAAAAGTAGGGCTGAAGAGATGGCTCAGCGGTTAAGAGCACTGGCTGTTCTTCCAGAGGACCCGGATTCAAAGTCCAGCCCCCACCTGGCACTTCACAGCTGTCTGTAACTGTGGGGCTTGGTGGCTCACGCCTTTAATCTCAACACTGGACAGGCAGAGACAGGCGGATCTCTGTGAGTTCAAGGCCAGCCTGGTCTACACAGCCACGAGTCCAGGACAGCCAGGGCTACACAGAGAAACCCTGTCTCCAATAACAAACAAAACAAAACAAAAAACATCAAAAACTTTCAAAAGTATAGTGAATATAAAGACCACATTATCTGATGATAAGTTATCAGTAGCAAAATAGATATTATACACATATCTTTGTAAGCTTCTAAATAACTTATGTATTAGAATTGAATCACTATAATTGATGTACCTCATTACTATTCCATATGAAAACACGTACCTAGGAAGGAAGTTTGCTATCCTACAACCAACAGACTGAACAGAACAGGAACATAGACTTTGTTTCCTATTAGTGGGACACTTTGCCCTATTGGAGCTGCCATGTAAGCCCCCAGTGCAAGAGGAAGCTCTTAGACCTCATATGACTGCTGAACTGAAGGGGTCTGATATGTAGTGCACCCCACACCAGAGGAGTCGGATAGGTAGGAGAAGGGGGAGGAAGGGTAGGATGGAAGGGGTGGAGTGAGGGGACTGTGATGGAGATGTATATTGAAGTAATAAATAAACATTAAAAAAAAGAAGGAAGTTTACTAAATTAACTCTGGTCAGGAAAAAAAAAAGAAATTAAAGTCTTCTTAGAACTCAATAATGAAATGAAGGCACAGCATACCCAAACTTATGCGACACAATGAAATCAGTGCATTAATAGCACTAAGCTCCTTCAAAAAGAAATTGGAGAGTTCCCATGCTATCTACTTAAAAGCACACCTGAAAGAATTAGAACAAAAAGAAGCAAACACACCCAAGAGGACCATAAGGCAGGAAATAATCAAACTCAGGACTGAAATCAATATATTAGAAACAAAGAGAACAATTGAAAGGATTAATGAAACCAAGAGCTGGTTCTTTGAGAAAATCAACAAAATAGACAAACCATTAGCCAAACTAACTAAAAAGCAGACTGAAAATACCCAAATCAACAAAATCACAAATGAAAAGATAGAAATAACAACAGACATTGAGGAAATCCAAAGAATCATTAGGTCATACTTCAAAAACCTGTATTCCACAAAATTGGAAAACCTAAGTGAAATGAACAGCTTTCTTGATAGATTCCACATATCAAGGTTAAATCAAGAACAGGTTAACAAACAGTCCTATAACATCTAAGGAAATACAAGAATTCATTAACTCTCTTCCAACCAAAAAAAAAGTCCAGACCAAATGATTTCAGCACAGAATTCTACCAGCCCTTCAAAGAAGAAAAAATACCAATATTCTTCAAACTCTTCCACAAAATAGAGGCAGAAGGAAAACTACTAAACTCATTCTATGAGGCCACAGTCATCCTGATACCTAACCACACAAGACTCGAAAAAAAAAAAAAAGAGAGAGACTTCTCGACCAGTTTCCCTCATGAACATAGATGCAAAATTACTGAATAAAATACTTGCAAACTGAATCCAAGAACACATCAAAAGTATCATACACCATGGCCAAGTAAAGTTCATCCCAGGGATGCAAGGGTGGTTCGACCTGTGAAAATCCATCAACATAATCTACCACATTTAAAAATCTTAATATTGTATGAGATGAGTACCCAATTACCAAGTGTGAGTCAACAATCTCAACATAAAAGGCTATAATAAATTTAATAAAGTCATTAAAAATCAAATTAATTGCATAGTTAATTTAGGTTGCTTTATTGAAGATATTAACAAAACATACAGATTTCAGAAAGACTGATCAATGATAAATAAATATCAATAGGAATTATAAATTAATTACAAGTATGTAAAAATTAATAATAACTACTAAAAAGTGTTGAGAATGAGATATTTGTGGGCTAACTAAAAGAATCAATAATTAGAAAAAACACATATAGGAGAAGATTAGGAAAGCATGTTCAGACTGTGAGTTATAGGTTTTCCTGGATGATAAAAGAATAGAATCAAGTAGCCAGTAGACCCTACCTTGAGCTTAAAAAGAAATATCTGGACTCAGAGTAAGCATGGATAGACAAATGTTTGCCATGTGTTACCAGGTTTTTAAAGTGGTGCACATGTTCCTTATACTATTTTCAACAATAGTTGATAAATAAGTGATCTGAAGTTTAGATAAGAAACAATATTTCTTGCATCAAGTGGCAGAATAAAAATCCATGGAAGGGATAGGGGTAGAGGGTGGGAGGATGGGAATGGGAGGGGTGGAAAGAGTGATGGAGATGTAACCTGAAGTAATAAATAAATATTAAAAAAAACCATGTCTTGATCATAGATCCTCTATGTCCTGAATTCTGCATGGATTCCCAGTTTGATATCCAACGTGCAAGGTCCAGAAAATGAGGTTCTGCAAGAAGAAAATATTAGCTAGGAAATCTCCTTAAAATAAACATTCAAAGAGGTTTGGGGCTGTGTCCTGAAGATCACCCATAATTAAAAGGTAGGCCAAGGTGAAAGAGATGCTCACAAAGGAGAAGGAAATGAGATGGGCAGAGAAGTCTAAAGTAAGAAAGGAGAGTGTGGGAACAGATAAGTCCCAGTAAGAGGACATTTCAAGAAAGGAGGGACAGTCAATAGTGTCAGACCTTGCCAAGTGTTCAGGTAGATAAGGCTTGGAAATTATTTATTGGATTGAACTACAAGGCCATCACCACCGACATTGACAAGAGCGAGTACAGCAGTACTGAAGAAATAGAATCCAGGGTTTGGAAGGGTGTGGAGCGAGAAGGACAAGCAGAAGCAGGGAAGAATGCAGGCTTCATCTGATTTGTTTGTCTGTGAATATAAGGAAGAAATCTTGGGGTGAATGGAAGAGAATACAGAGCTATTGCTTTTCCCCAAAAAAAAACATGTACAATGCTGATTAGAAGTAAATATAGTGATAGATTTGAAATATGTAGAAGGAACGGGACACAATATTTTGTTAAATATTTTCTTATTTTTCTAAGATCTTTAGCTACCTTCTTTTAAGTTCTTATTGCAGCTCTATTAAATAGAAGTATTTCATATCTCCACATCACAGTTCACTTACAAATGTAAGATATTTCACATAGGAGCCTCTGTCAACTCTAAGTTGTACTAGCTCCATTAGGTGGTCAGCTTTGATTATGTAATAAGCAAAGCCTTTGAGAAGGAGCCAAAGGGTTTCAGAAAACACATTGAGAGGTGAACCTTAACAGAAAGAGGGATACTTTTAAAAGAGACCAAGGTATATGTCTGTGTGCGTGTACATGTGTGTGTGTGTGCATGTGTGTATGTTTGTGTATCTGTGTGTATGTGTGTGTGCATGAGTATGTACATGTGTGTCTGTGAGTTTGTGTGTTTTGTGTGCATGTGTATATGTGTGTGTGCATGTGTGCATGGGTATTTGTGTTTATGTGCATGTATATGTGTGTGTGCATGTGTGTGCATGCATGTGTGTGTGATAGTCATCAGGAAGAATGGAAAGATGCAGCCACATAGCATATGTTTCAATGAAGATTTTTTTCTTTATATTTCCTTTTAGTGAGTGAGGTGAGAATGGAAGCATGGAAAATGTAGCAGGACTCTGAACTCATGTCTTGAGATACTTTTAAAAACTTTTTTAAAAAGCCAAATATAATTTTAATTTTGTATCAATATGCAAAGATCTATATCGATGTAGCCAAATATCTTAATTTTGTATCAATATATAAAGATAAAGGAACATATTCAATAATCTGTCCTTTTTTTCTTTATCATGCCTATATATGTCTATATTCCATTTTTCTCAAGTCTTTTCACCCCTACATAGGACAGAAAGAAGAATGCAGAAAAGAAAAATAAAGAAATCCCTGGGTCTAACCTCCAAAACCTATTTAACAGCTTGTAATCTCTCCCTGTAAATAACAAGAAGTATCTATAACCCATCAAATGATCAAAGGGAGGAAAAATCACCCACCCCACCTTCTGGAGATGGGAAGTTGCTCTCTTAAAATGACTTCCTACTGATTTGGGATGTAATAAACCTGTTTGGGGCCCAAATAAGAATGGAAAAATGGTTAAGCATGTTAATAGAATCATTTGACGTTCAGTCCTTTTGTGCTCAGCTATTTAAATGTCCTAAGAAATTTGTAGACGGAAGCTGATCTTCAGGGCTTTACTGATGCTCTGGCTGGAACAGTCTATGGGGCTTATAAAGTGAAATCTTCAGGAGGATGAGAGCAGATGTAAAACATGAGATAAGGCAACATGGTTGAATTAGAATGCGGTCAACAAGTATGAAGCATTAATGGGAACAGTAGGAAAATGGTGATTGGCCTTTAATAAAAAACTGAAGAGATGAGATAGTATAGGAAAGGTAGATGATGGACATATATAAACATTAATCATGAGGCATCCTTGCTGGAATCATAAGAGCTGGACTCATCTTGCCACTCAACTACCATCATAGCTTTAAAACTCTGCTGATTTTTACAGTTGTATTTTATTTCATATATTGGATTGTCTAAACAAATCAGCACTTTATATATTGCTTTGCTTATTTTATTTTGATTCTTGCCAGTCACTGAATGGAATTTATCTTCTGTTGTTTCACTATTACATACACATATGTATATTTGCTGTGAAAAACTCTCTATTCAATTGGTATTAGAACTGAACACGTTTATCAAATGCTCGAATGCATTCAAACAACTTTCAGGATATTCATATGGAGTTTTCCTATGAGCATTGATGTATATATAAACTGCATGTAACATGCATATCTATGTATTAATATAACTAATATAATACACAAACCCTTGAAGTTTGAGGGCCAACTACATTTCATTATTTTATATTGCTTCTTTAAAATAATAGTAGGCAAAAACTTGTAGAATTTTCTGGAGGATTTTCAATCAATAATCCTAAACACAATTGCTGTATGATATGCTTTGGTTTGCTATTTTTGAAGTTTAGAGATCAATGTTTTGTCAGCTTCATAAAGAATTGTCTGTGTTCCTAAAAAGTTTTAATAACAAAAGAATGATTTTTGATGTTTCCATAAACCATCTAAATTGTCTTTTACTGCCAACATTTTGGGTAAATATAGGGCCTTCCCTGGAGAGAATTTGGGTTCTCTAGAGAAACAAAACTAATAGATATAGAAATATACATATCTATACGGGAGAGGATATTTATAAAGAGAAATGATTACAGTGATTAGGGGCACTGGAAGTCCACAACAGGCCTCCAGAGTGGGAGATACCAGGAAGCCTGTGGTACAGCTCTGTCTAAGCTTGCAAACCTAAAAATCTCAAAAAGTGGATGGTGTAATTATCAGGCTAGCATCAAAGATCTGAGGACCCAACAAGTCACTGCTAAGCTTTAGAATACAAAGACTGGAGAGCCAGAGGTTTGAATGCAATGGATTCAAAGTGCCTTTGTAGCTTCAAAATACAGAAAGAATTTTTTTCTCTAGCCATTTGTTGTATCTAGGACCAGGTGACTGCATGGTGTCCTTCCACATTGAGGAAGACACCAACCTGGCCAGTCTCCTCTAGAGAAACCTTCACAGACACACCCAGGAGCAATGTTAGCTGTCACAGGAGAATCTACTGTTAATTGTCACAGTTGTCTTATGTGATTTTCATGTCAAAGTTAATATTGATAACCCACTTTTCTATTCTAGCCATTTGTATTTTCTAATCTTAATTTATGTTCATTTTACATTACAAATAATGTATCCATAAATCTATTCCTTCCTAAACCTGATGCTTCATAGAAACCAGCCAAGTCTTTCACTTTCACTTCCTGTCTATCACCAAAGTCAGATTAATTTATTTTAATCAGCCTGAGCATTTACTTTTCTTTTTCACTTTTAATTTCTGTGATTTACAGCTCTTTCTTCACATTAATTCTCTCTTTTATCCCCTTTATTCGTTTCTGTTTTTGTTTTATCGTGGATTCTTCATTTAAATGCTTTATCTTTTCATTTCCAGTATCCTCTGTTTAAAATTTTCATAGTCTTGTTCTGGTTGCATTGCATTAGTGTAATGCAATATATATTCAATTAAAAGCTCTACTTTTAAGTGTCCAATTTCCATTTTTCTCTGGACTACTAAGAGGTAGTACAAAATTTCTTGAGCATGACATTTTGGAGATGTGAAGAAAATATACCGTTTTTCCTATAAAGGGTTTATTGTCAAAGAAAATTCCATTTTGAGAAAGATGCTATTTGAATATAGTCCCTCCTGAGTCAGCAGTTTCCAAAATAAAAATATCCACTCAGATTTTATTTCTCTCCCCCAGCAGCTGAGCTACTTTCATTAACCAATCACATAAAAATGTGAAGCTGAGCTTGACTAATCACAGTTAGACACAGGACCATTGTATTAGGAAGGAAAATGAAGCAGAGTTCCTCCTGGGTGTGTTTGCTTGCCTAAATTTCCATGGCTGTACACCCTAGTATAGAAGTGAAACATTTTCCCTCTCTGACACACTTGCATTGTGTGGTCATTTTCATGAGACTTCAAATTAATTTCTGGCAGTGTCTGTCAGTCACTGGTTTCCATTGGCCAAATACCCGCCACTGTTTTGTGCTGGTGGGTTACAGGTTCATAGGGTTAGGTGTGGAAGTGCATGTTTGAGTTATGATATCTTCAATTTATGACTTTTTCAAGGATGTAACCAGTCATAAGCTCAAGAATATCTGTGTATTTTTGTGCCTAGTTCTCTTTTTATTTGTATACATATAAACATGTCTATATTTATTTCTGTGCACATAAAATACATCTATATATAAATATATGTATGTATATAAATCTCTAAAGTGTTTTGTAGTGCAAGAAAATTGAATGAAGATAGAAATGTTTGTACAGTATTTATTTTTAAGTTTTAGAGAACAAAGCTTTCAGGGAATCTTCCATTTCTTAGAGTTTCACCCTTAATTCTTTTACATATATGTTGTAGAAAACCTTCCTATTTTCCTTTTAAAATATCAAGTAGTGAAGATTTTTCTTTATTATTTTCTAAATGGTTTATGAAACCAGCTATTACACAGGAGAACTTCAACTTTATTGTTCACTTGTTGAACTTACTCTCCTTAGTTACATTTCAAGAAATGGTGCCATATTTTTCAGACACCTACTGTGAACTCCAAATCAAGTATATGCAGAAATAGGCCAGGAAAACATAATAATCTTATAAATATCAAATTTGAATGAGATATTTTAATAAGTAATAAATATTGATTTTATGTTGTGTATTTGTGCTGCTCTTCTAGAAAGAACACTGAGGATCTCTGAGATTCTCCTGGGCACGATTCCATTGACTGGCACATGTTAACATTGATTGGAACTTTGACCAGAATTAAAAGAAGAATGGAAATTACCTCCTTAAGGTTATGCTTTTTGACTGCATGCAAGCAACATCATGGTTAAATCAAAATTTGCCCAATTTTCCTTATGGGCCTTTATACATATATTCCCTGCCTCAAAGTGTATCATATGCACATTATCATCAGTTTTGCATAACTGATTGTTTACTTTGAGATGACATAGATACGTCACATAGCACTGCAATGTTTCCTGCAAATTTGATAGTAATTATCACTCAACTGGCTCATTTCTTTCTGGTAGAATTTCCTGTTCCCTCTGCTGACCCAAGGAGACAATTTCTAAACTCAGCTAATGGATAATGTATACTATTTCAAGTCCTATATTATGGGCTTTGACAATATATAGAGTATATAATGCTGGAGAGAACTTCCCTTTAGTATTCTAGTTTTTAGATTGTCACTAGCTGCCATGATACATTTCTATGAAAGTATGTCATATTCAGAGACTGACCTTCTGCTGGCTTCATAGCCAAGCTAATAATACACTTAAGATAACTTAAAACTTAGCCTGATAGCCTATCATGTACTCAGCCTGTTTGTTTAATCTTCCTTTAAGGGAACAATGAAACAGCATGCCTTGGATTTCCCATATAATCAGATTTTACAGTGTAAGCTAATAGATGGCATTAATCTTAAATTCTGTAGTCATCCATGTCGCTGACCCAGAGAATCTCTCTCTCTGTGTGTGTCTGCGTTCTTTTTTTTTTTTTTTTTTTTTGGTTTTTCGAGACAAGGTTTCTCTGTGTAGCCCTGGCTGTCCTGGACTCACTTTATAGACCAGGCTGGCCTCGAACTCACAAAGATCCGCCTGCCTCTGCCTCCCAAGTGCTGGGATTAAAGGCGTGCGCCACCACCGCCCGGCTCTGTGTCTGCGTTCTTTATGGTAAACATTTTCTTAAAGCAGGAAACAGGATAGAAAGAACCATACACAACAAATATCCACCACAAATGTTGGAAACAATGTGGATATGGCTTAATAGTGCATTAAAAAAATAGCAGTACTATTTTTTTTCTGGTAGCTTCTGGGTCAGGAGGTAGCAGCAATATAACTTAATCCATTGCAAATCTCTGTTAAAGATTTCTTTAAAGAATTCTTCATTTTTTCCCTCTACTCTTAGTAAATATACAGTTTTGTTAGTAACAAATAGAATAAATGAGGAGAGAAATGGACAATTCAAACTTGGGCTCACTTGGATAAACTAATCAAAAGGAAGTGCTGAGTTTTCAATCCTTAATGCAACACCAATGCCCTTTTCTGCCTTTGAGGCTAGTTTTGATGCATTTAGCCTATCCAGCTAATTGTAGCAGCTTGTGTTGAGTCTTTACCTCTTAGTCTCTAATTTATAATACACACCGATAAATTACAGTTGGCAAATTGATACTTCATGAGGTCTCTAGAGATAATTGAGTAAATTGGTGTATCAAAATGTTGTGTTGTCTAGGTAGAGAGAAGCGAAGAGACATAGGCTACAAAGAAGAAGTTGTTTGGGACTGTTGACTTGAGTTCCTATGAACACAATGTTGAATGTGCTACTTTGGGCCAAACTATGGAATGCAAAAGATCATACATAATTTTCATATCCCTTTTTTTATAGGTTTCTGTTTTCTCTTTCATAGTTTTTACTTTGGTCTAATTTGCTTCTTTTACTTTGTTTTTCTTTTTTGTCTTGGTATCTACATTTCCTCAGACAAAGAAAAAGAAACGATTATGACTATTCTTAGTGTTCAATCTACATTGTTGCTGGAATTTTTAAATGTATTATGCCAACAGTATATATGTTTGTAATTCTAACATTGACTTAACCATGACCTCCAATTCATGGATGTGTCAATAAATGTACAGTATGTTGTGTCATATTTTCTGAAGCAAGATATATCAAATTAGACTACTTAGAGATTGCTCATATTGTTATTTGTTCATAAACACACCTATCCACTTATGCAAGATGTAATATCTGCTGAGTACCTTTTTATATGGGAGAAATTGTGCTAAATGCTCAAAATGTAATTCCTATTTTATAGACATTGCATCTGTGTGTTAACAGACAGAAAGGATTCAGATGCACAAGCACAATTGTACATTGTGGTGAATGCTATCAGGGAAAAGCTAGCTGTTGTGACAGATGACCATGAGAAGATACAATTTATAATGTGTCCTCAGTACCAGCCTTGTTGAAAATCATCTCCTTAATTGCAGGCCACGGCTTCAACTTGAAGACAAGCAATTCTTTGGGAAACACTGACCTTTCTTTGGCAACTACAGAGTCTATTATCTCTCAGGTCAATGGGTCAACTAATTTTTCTTTCTCTTTGGGTGATTCATGAACTTTTCATCTTTTGAATAGGTTTGATTCAATTTATTGTGGAGGTGTGTTGAGACCCATCTTAATTTACAGTTCTGAACTTGATAGTAGAACAACATTTGGTTCTTTTATGTTTTAAAGACATATTTATTTGTACATGTGTTTATTTTTTTAGGATGTATTGAAGTGTACTTTATGTGTCTATTTCCCAAAGAGGTGTTAAGAGGATCTGGAACTGATAAGCTAACAGTTAGGACTTATATGGGTGCTGGGAACTGAATCTGGGTCTTCTACAAAAGCAGCAAGGGCTTTTTATTACTAAACCATCTTTCCAGCCCCAGTAATTTTAATTTTACTTCTCCCTAAAAACAGTTACAGTACTTTTTTGTTAAGGTGGTATTTATCTTGTTTTTAAAAAATATTTATTTATTACTTCAGGCTACGTCTCCATCTCAGTGTCCTCCTTCCGCCCCTCCCAGTCTCACCCTCCCACCCTCTACCCCCTATCCTTTCCATCCCACTTCTCTGGAGTGGAGTGCCCCCACATAATAGTCCCCCACCCCAGTTCAGCAGTCATATGCAGGCCAAGAGCCTCCTCATACACTGTGGGCCTACCAGGAGCAACACTAGGGCAAAGTGTCTCATTGATAGGAAAAAAGGTCTATGTTCCTGTTCCCCTTGGTGCATTGGTTGTAGTATAGTTATCCTGTACTTTCTGGCTAAAATCCATATCTTATACATATCATTGTAGTTACAATGATGGCTGAACAGGCATTTGAGTTTCTGTGTACTATCACATTGTTTTCATTATTTTTATCTTCATAACAGTTCTTCGGAATAGAAACTATCATCATCTCATGGAAGGAGACATTGGAGCATCTTTCCCAAGGCCAGGAGTGCAGCAAATGAAATGCAAGATTTAAACAATTTTCAATGTGCATATCTTCCTAGTCCATAGGCTTTCTACCTTGTTAAAAATGCTAAGCCCTTCAAGTTTTTGCTACAATTTTAGAAATTACTATTGTAAGTCAAAATATATGTTTACAACATAATCACTAGTACCTCAAAATGTGATCTTAATTTTAGATAGGATTACTATAGATGCAATTAGTTAAGAGTTCATATTAGATTAGGTGGGATCTTCAATTCTATTGTTACTTCAACTAACTGAATACACAGATACATAGAGAAAACATTACATGGCAGAAGTAATTGTTGTAGTTGTGCACCAAAGAAGGCCAAGGGTAGCCAGTGAATTTCCAGAAAACTCAAGGCCTAATTCTTCCCACAGGTTTCCAGAGTAGTAAAGACCATACTTTCTTTAAGATATGATTTTTTTGAAGCAAATATAAACAAAAATAAGAGAAAAACAGTTCTAAACCATGTCCTTTGAACATAGCTGAGAGTACAATCAGATAGACACAAGACAGGTGCTTCTGGAAGCCTACTCTGTCTTCTCCATCCCCCACATCTTCATCTAGACTCGGTGTGAAGGTTGTTGCTTCTGCTTTGTCCAGCTTGAGGGCTCGACTCTAAGGCTGCTGCTCTAAGGTAAAACATTTTCACTTCTCCATAAAAATCAACATGCCTCATTCAAATGTTTTCTTAGAGGGAATAACATATATTATGTTTTAGGATTGTATAATAATCCAATCTTCTATCATTTCTTTGAATGCATCATTTTTTTAAATCCAACTATCTCCATCTAGTCTCTTATATTTTATCTCCTCCTGGTATTTGACATTATATTTCTTTCTCTTTTCCTTCCTTCCTTACTTCCATTCATTCCTCTCTCTCTTTACTTAAACAATGACAACAACAACATCTTGAAGAGTGCTCAAATCCATAAACATGTGCTCAAGAAACACAGGTTAAACAAATTTAAATTTGAACCTACTTAAAGAAAATCTGTTGTGTTCTATGTAAACTATAAACTACAAGCAACAGTATAGTAACTCAAATCATTAAGATCACAGACAAATGGAAGCAATATAATAACAAGGTATTTGCTCCTACTAATAATGAGATAGTTATAGCTACAGTAATTTTACAATACTTTGTGAACAACATAGATGAAGCAACAATTTGATGGTATAATAAGTTACAAACAGAATAATACTGTATTCAGTGAAAATAGTGCTACTCTTAAGCAAGTAGATAAAGACCTGAAAGTATGTAACTTACTTCAGTATGAGTCCTACTTTTGTCTTTTATGTGTTTGAATTTGCTATTGTGAAAATTGTCCACGGTACAAAATCGGTTCAAATCCCTGACCTGGAGTGGCCTCTGCTGGGGGTGGTGTGCTGTCCTAATGATTTAACTCTGTGTCTCTAATTAGGCATAAGACCACATTAAAGCACTGCAAAGTGTTTTGATAATTTTAAATGAAGATATAAAGCAAATGGATAATGTGCTATTATTGTCAGTTTGAAGGGTATGGTTTCAGAAATTACAGCATTTTTTTCCAAGTAGTCTTGGCTGATCTAGAGGTCCTCTCTGTCCTCTTTTGTCAAGTTAGACTTGATAGATATTTCCAAGTATTCATTAAATAATATCTAAATCATAAAGCAATAACCATCATATGACTCTCACATAACTATCTGTTTCTAAAAGAATTATAGTGCGGATGGCTTTTAATGGCCATTTACAATGCCAGAATACTCTTAGGTGATCTCAGTGGAATCCATCCAAATTGGTTACCCACTGGAATTGATCTTTTGTTAAAGGTCAAATTCAATTTTACCTTCAAAGTTGAGAAGACTTGGGTGTTAAAGTGGCCTCTTAATAATAATCTCCAGTGGAAAATTTACTCTGTATTCATTTTAAAAAATTTTTAGATTGAAAAGGGAATAATACCAATCCTTGGACACTCTAGACTTCAAAAGGATTGACAGAATGACATGAGGACTATCAAATTTGAATCATCATGGTTTATTCTTTGTAAAGCTCTTTAAGGAAAATACCCATAGACCTCAGCAAACAAGATGCTGATTTTAAAGAATGAATTAGCTTCCAAGTGCAGAGAAGCTGAACTACTGAAGAGACACAAAGATCCCTGTAAATATGGAATCCTTAGAACCTACAACAAATTGAAAGGCATTTATTTATTCCTCTAAAGTGTTTATTCAAGAGGAGAAAGAGGGAAAAAAGAAGCATATTAGCTGAACATCACCAGGTGAGCTTTCCAAATATTATCATCTCACAACAGTGCCATGGAGAGCAGTTTCTCCCCACAGAACAATGAGTCATCCAACTATACTGTCCCCTACTATCTTAGTCTGTGGAGTGCTGACACCATGCTCTTCCTGCTGTCCTTCCTCTAACTAAGGCACAATTCTCCGTTTTCCCATGTCTTTAATTGGCCACCTCATTTGGAATGAACATACTTTTCTTAAAAGCAGGCCTGTTTGCTTCCAACCTTATCATCACCTAGAAGCTATTTCCAATGCCGAAACTTCAATCATTCTGGCAAAACATTGGTCAGAGCTTAATCTTACTTTGCACAAAACCCCACAGCAGCTCTAGCTGTGCAAGGAATGATGCCAGGTTCTTTCTGGGTTCTAAGGCCTATAGACCCTGGATATGTTATCTCTCTCATCACTTCTCCTAATATTTGTGCCCTACTACTCCTGTTACAGCTTTTCCAGCAGTCTTTGACTGACTTCATCCCAGGTGAGATGTTTTCCAGTACCCTTCATGGCTCTTCTTTCTACATGATTACCTTACCTACATATATCTCACTGGCCTATCCCCATTCTTCCTCAAGGGTTTGCCCAAAGACAAAACATCAATATCATCCACTCACTCAATATTTCTTCCTTGGGAGTAGCTCTTTTCTTCTTCAGTTCCTTTTCTAGTTCTCTTTTTCTTATCACTCATCAACTTTTAATATACTCTAGTTTATCTAACCATTCTTTCAATATTTAACACAATCCACATATTTTATGTTCCATAAGATGAGGGGGATTCTGTTCTGTCTACTTTTACCTTTCAACTCTATAGCATTTGCCTAAGTTATAATAGGCATATAATAAATATCAAATACCATGCTGATTCCTTTTTCAAGATAGGACTTGGTTCTATTTACCACCATTTCATTGCCAGATTCTTTGCTACCCACTTCATCTTGGTCATCATTTCGAGTTTTCTGGACTATTCCTATGAATCCCTACCTAAGTTTGTATTATACCATTACTTGCACTCATGTTACACACACACACACACACACACACACACACACACACACACACACGCTACATGAAAACATCATACAGGTAACAAAATGAACTCAGGGAAAATTAAAGACCTAAATCATATTGTGACAAAGGCCCTAGTTCCTCAATATCCTATTTGCTTTTACTCCAAATAAAACCTCCTGTTTTAGAGTAGGACTTCACATCATGAAGGTCCTCTTTACCTCTCCTGTTCAGTTCATACCCTGCCACCCCTTGATCTTTTACAACTACATTTATCTTTGGCTACCTACATTTCTATTTATCTGACTAGTATAATCTTTTTTCCAAACATAGTCACAATTGGTTTCCTGTGTCTTTCATATTTTTTGTTTAAATGTAAGTTTCTTAATGGAGCCTCTTCTGATCTCCACTTCAAATTCTAGACCTCTTCTCACTTTAGTTATAGTACCTAACAGGTTTATTGCATGATTTTTCTTATTTGTTGTTGATTGCCATAACCAACTAGTATGCTAGCTTCACATTGTCAGTGGTTTTCTTCTATTTTGCTCAACATGTTGTCTCCATGGTCCATCACACCCAGCATATATAGACACTCAACTGATAAGTATATTAGTAACAAAATGAAATATGTAATCTTGGTATTTGAAAATGCTCAAAGGAAATACATGTTCATTAGTCAGTGTCCCAGCAAGAAATAACTGGCATATTTGAACTAATTTGAACAGGGTTTAATAAAAAGACTGTTTGTAGAAGTGAACAAAGGGTATAAGGAAAGCACATAAGAGACTTTGACATCTCCAGGCTAGAATTATTGCCAATCTTCCCTTCTCTTTCCAATGTAAACTGAAAAATAAAAATGCTGTTGTCATGGTCAGGTTTCAAGACATCAAGCAGTCGGGAGAAGATGCCATGTAGGGCACACAGATAATATTTAGAATACTAATGTATGTGATTTTCTAATGTTATGTCTGGCAGACAACTACTAACTCTTTCAACTGTTTTCTACCTTTATAGCATATATATTGAATGTATATATATATATATACATATATATATATATATATATGGTTCTAGTTGATATATATATTTATCAACTTATACCCTAGAACCATATGTATCTTCTGGGTTTGCCTTTAGTTGCCAACTATATGCAAACCCTGCATTCCTGATACACAGGCTAGAGCAGTGTTGCTAAGGACAAGTATTGGAAGTACCCATGATAACAGGTCATTATGGTGAAAATTGATGTACTTGTAAGCAGCTCTATATGGCTTTTATAAACAAACTTAGCAAACTGAAATGGAAGAAGTATAATAGAAGATCACTTCAGATAATGCAGGTAGAAAAACTCCAAAAAAAAGTGATCTTTGTCCTTAGACATAAAAAAAACAAAAGGAAGCCAAACCAAAAAGGATCCAAGAGAATGATGATTTTAGGTACAGAGAACAAACATGAAGATCACTTTGGGGAAATGTATTAGGGTTGCCTAGAGGAACAATACTACTGGAATACATGTATCTTAGTTGATTCCAGATGCAATCAAGTTAACAAGGATCACTAGGAGCAAAAAAAATCTCAGTTGACCTAGGACATATAGCATCAGGGAATTCTAGAGTGGAGGTGACAGTTATGAAATTACTCATGAGCCAAGAAGATGACTTGTAACAGAAGAGGTGGCATTTTATTAAAAATGCAGCAAAACCCATTAGAGAGTTCCACATCTAAGAATGGCAGGTACTGATGTTAATGCAATGTAAATGAGCTTAGGAACAACAAATACCAGCATGGAGGTTCCACAAAAATTAAAAATAATGCTATTTTCCTGCAGTATTAATCATGGGCACATACCCAGAGTGATCAAAGTAAAAGAATACAAACTAGGAACCCACATATCCAGGTGACTACAACACTATTCCTAATAGCCAAGTTAGGGACTCATCAATCCATATATACACATATCTAGCATGTGACATATATCTAACGACTCTAAATGAAAATAAAATTATTCCATTTGTAGTAAATTGAATGAAACCAGAGATTATCATATTAAGCAAAATAAACCACGCTCCTATCAAGAAAAAATGTAGTATGCATTCTCATGTACAACCAAGGATTTTTTAAAGAAACAAAGTGGAAAGGAGATTATTTAGAAAGAGGAAGAGGCTAATTGGTAGGCAATAGTGGTAAAAGAGAAAGGCTATGATCAAAAACTATCACGTGCATGTGTGTACATCAAAGGCAGTTGTTATTCACCCAGAGGCTGCTTTCCTATTGGCTAGCTTTTTATTGTGCTGGAAGTTTCTGTTTATTCTACTTGGGGAGAAATGTATCCAACAACTTTACCTAGCAGTGAACCCTAGGAACTACCACAATGACAGACCTGGCAAGATATGACAACAGGTACAATAGAGGCAATAGATGATCTTACACCCATAAACATATGGCAGTATGTGGATTCAACAGGTTTAGAGAGAGTATGAGAGAGGGGGAGGAGAAAATGAGCAAGCAAGAGAAAGAGAGAGAGAGAGAGAGAGAGAGAGAGAGAGCACAAATACCATGAGAAAAATTATGTTTGGGGTGTTGTTTAGGGGAGAAATTGGACAGTAGAGAAGAGAACAGGGATGGATTCGATGGAACAGTGTTAGATGTATACATGAAATTGTGAATAAAAATTATGACTATATGACTTTAACATATTTCTTCAAATTCATTACAACAGTGCTGTGTCTATTCTCTTTCTCTTTAAAATGCACAATAGAAATTTGTTTTATCTCATTTTCTTTACATTTCTACAGTTCACATCAAGATATATCAACTGCCTTAATTTGATTTTTCTGTATGTCACTTTTTAGTTTTCTGGAATTTTCCAACTTTTTATAGAATTTATTGAGCATTCCTGGTGAGTTTATGTTTTTGGGTTGTATTCCAACCCTTCCATAATCCAAAACAGAACCCCATAGCTTGTTGTTGTATCTCTTCCCTGCCTCAACATTACTGAATGCATGTCTGTTGAATTCATTTTGAATTTTTCATTTAATTTTATCATTATCTCTTCATATCATCACATATTTTAAAAACTATCATTTAACTGCTATGTAAATATCCACAGTCATTGTATTAATATTTAGACAAACCTAAAACTTATAGATATTGGATTCCCTGAGTTTCTTGAATTCTAGATTTTCCTTTTCTCTTAGAAGGCTTTAATATATAAGATAACAGAAAAAAAAGAACCCTAACAGCAGAATTTATAAAATCCAAAGGTGTAAACTACCTTAATCTAGTACCTTTACTGCAATATATACAAGAAATTTAGATATACAAAAGATTTATATAGTAACATGTTACCGTGGTGATTAATATGGCTATTATTACTATTGTATTTGAAGCATTAAGGTGTATATGCCTCCCAACTTGTACATAACAATAACAAATGAAAATGCAGATTCAAGGTATCATATGTGCTTTACTATATCATTATTCTTGGTTTTTTACTCCAGCTTTTTTCTAATTTTCTCCTTGGAGACTTGGTCTGAATGACAGTCACTAAAACAGGAGTAATTTTGTTTCCTGTTGATCACGTTTATCATTCCATTATGGTATATCCACGGTGCCTATGATCATTAGAGGAAATGCAGACACATTTCAATATCCATAAAATTATTTATGATTTTGCAGAAAAGCAAAAGTACTATCAATTTAAAAAAATAGGCATCCACTATTTCCCAAATAGTACTGTTTTATCAAGCCACAAGAGTGTTTGATATCTTCCTTTGGTCATACCTTTTGGCAGCACTATCTGGTCTCTTAAAGCCAAAGGAGTTATTTAAAGTGAGTTCATGGCCCTCCTCCATGCATGCCCACCTATTCATTCATTCATTCATTCATTCATTCACTCACAGCTAAGATCTTTAGTCACAAACCATATGATTGGCCCTACTATTGGAATAATATTTCTTAAAGTGAAAAGGGAAAACAGAATGGTATAGCTTGCATAAAGTTTCCTCTCTAGCAGAACTTCACAGACTATAAATAGGCAGGATAATGAGAATTCATATTTAGATAATGGCAAACACCATAAAGCATCTAGAGAAATAATAATGTAGTTGTCTGAACATTCTAGCTAATATTCAGGTTTTTCTCCTATTTTAAGTCAACCCAAACAAAAATGGACCATTAAAAAATAAAAGGGATTTGAGAAAGGGAGCTAGAAAAAAAAGTATCTTGCAAAGCCCAAATGGAGACACTCAGAATATGGCCAATGACTATCTTCTTAGAAAGAGAGAGTCAGGCAGCTTAGCACAGAAAGTCTGACCACACTTGGAGAATTAAATAAAGATCATGTTTAGAATGACAAAAAATGTTTACACTTGAACTCCAGACACAGACAAGATGACTGAAGGAGATGGGGGCTACTCAGAGAGTATCAGCTAAGACTTTTCTTAGCTCAATCATCTATATTCAGTAACTATTTCACTAATAAAATAAGTGCAGATATTTTTCAAGAACCTATTTATTTGTTCTTCCTATTATTGTGGTGTTTGAGATAATACTATTTTAAAAACTACTATAAAAGATTTAGTTATTTTCCCCTAGAGTAATGAATCATTTGGATTTAGATTTTCTGAATTGGCTTTTACTGTGGTGAATCTCCCAAGTCTTTGCTTCAATTGAGAAAGAGATAAAAATGAAAACAAAAATGAGAATGAAAGAAGGTGAGATATGTTGAGATGTGTAATCAAAGTCAGCACTCAGGAAGCAACCCTCACCATTGTCCATGCACCCAAAAACACAAATAATACAATAGCCACAGAATACGGTGAGAGAAGACTGCATTTACTCCCTGTACACTATTATCCAATCCTGAAGGAAGGCCACCATAACCTTAACGCTGTAGCCATCCATCTCTTGGAAAAGGATGCTTACTCTGTCAGTTCTAAAATGCACATAGAGGTTTGGTTTGTCTCCCAGATGACAGCAGTTTTATTTTAGCTCTGCCCTTGGGGGTACAGCATGCATGAAAGAGACAGTTTCTTTGGAAGTAAAAGACCCTTGTTAACTCTTAGACCAACATGATTGTGTTATAACTGCAGCATATCCCAATACTTGGTATCTCATGCACATCCCATTTAGGATGGAGCTTCTAAATAAAATCTATCAGCATTTTTTCTTCTGCTCATCATATTGGCATTGCTGTAAAACATGCTTCATTCTCATTCAACAGAAGCAGCAGAATTTTTCAGCTCATATTTTTATATTGATTTGATGGGCATAAAATGCAGATTAATCTTGATATCCATGTTGTTGTTACATTGGGATGGAAAGCTATTGTGAATGGAGAAAGCAGGTATCCTTTTGCTTTTATGAAGACAAAAGGAGTCTCCCTTCACACAGAATGCATTTTCAGGGCTTGTCTACTACTCCCAGATCTTCTATTCAAGTCGATAGTGAAAGGGTTCAGGATTCCAATAAACCCATGACATTCTCAAATGAAAATGGGCATTTTCACACAATTTGGATATTTTATTGTTAATTCTATTACTTTGTATTTAATTCATAAGGATTCGAAGGCCATCCTATAGATTTATTCTATTGTTCTTGTTTGGCAATTTTTCAGTTTCCTCTATAGTTACAGGGATGATACTTGGTACAAATAAAGGGTGAATTATTTAGCTACTAAATAACCATAATCAGTAATACTTCATGTTTAATATTTGCTTATGATTTTTAGTAAGATGTTAAAGTAGAAAATGTATTACAGACCTAGTCCCTATGTTAGCTCCCACATTCAACACTAAACAGTGTATTTTCAAGGTTGTTTTGTTTTTTGTTTTTTGTTTTTTTAGGTTTTTTTCAGACAGAGTTTCTCTGTGTATCCTTGACTGTTCTGGACTCACTTTGTGGACCAGGCTGGCTTTGAACTCACAGAGATCCACCTGCCTCTGCCTCCCAAGTGCTGGGATTAAAGGCATCACTGCACCTGGCTATTTTCAAGTTCTTATTCCAAAGGATTCCTAAAGATACTTGCAAAATCCAGTTACAAATGTTATTGTAGAAAATAGTTAGCATTACCTAAACACAGGAAAATTACTCAAAAATTTAAAAAAATGTTCAAAATACACAAGGAAGCAAATCTAGAATAATGGAATGCAAGGAAGCTGTGGCCTGCCCTGTAGTGTTAGGGAAGCAGCATCATCCAGACTTTGAGATTTTAGTAACCATGAACATAAGGAAGAAAATAGTATGCCTGACCATATTCCAAATGGGAACTCAGTAAAACCACCTGTGTGAAGTCACAAAGTAAAAACCTATAGTCTAAGGTGGAGGGTGCACAACATGGGTATGAGCGCAGACTGACAGACAAGGATTACATGCCCAGCATAAACATTACAGAAGAAAAAAATAGTAAGATTAACACATGATTAAATTCTTAATTTGCTGAAAATTTATCCTTCATGACCTGGCTTGATGGTTCCCCAGAAGACAAGCTAAACCAAGTTTAAACAATGTATATAGAAATATCTCTAAGTATTACAGAACTCCCAAAAATGAAGAACCAAGAAATATGAGTAGTTAATCTTTAAGGTGTATAAAAAATACATAGAATAATAATAAAAAAGTATTATTTGGGCTTGATAGACAGCTTTGTCTTGTGAAGACTTTTTGCTACTTGTGCAGAAGACACAAATTCAGTTCCCAGAACTCATGTAAGGGAGGATACATCTGTATGTAAGTTCAGCTCCAGGAGTAAATGACGCAAGCTGGCGTCTGTTAGCACTGAACTAGTGTACAAGCACAAATTCACACATAAAAAGAATTGTAATCTATGAAAAGAACACAATACTATTAAAATAATTAGCTATCTTTATAAGTTTTGTATGAATTCAATTATACTTTAAACTTAATTACCAATGAAATCATTAAAGATCAGAAAACAGACTTGAATTCACTAAAAATACATTGGTTCAAAGCTAGCTAGCTTTAGTAAAATTATATCGACTACAAGATTGTAATGTGAGCAAATTTTGAGATATGTATAAAATTAAATAACATGCTTAACCTAGACGTGACCAGACTTCCTAAGGAAAGGACTACCATAGGACAAAATAGAAATATGTGATGGAATAATGGCTTAGATTGCTTTTATGGAAATGACAAATGAGGAAATTCAATTATTCCCAATTGAGATGAGATTTAAAAGTCTAAGCCTAGTAATCGTGTAGTAAACCTTCCTACTGTGAGAAAATATTTGAACATGGCCCAATACAAAACATAACAAAATTACCAACTCCAAACACCTGACTAAACATTACATTGAATTTCGAGAACAAAGATAATATTTAGAATCTATACAACTACATAAATTTAAACCAGTCAAAAATCACAGTTGTTGACTTAGAAAGGAAAACATAGGTAGTTTGTCAAAATTCAAGCAAAATAATAGCAACACAAATGTGAGAATTTATAACGAACAGGAAATCGCAAAATGGCTTTCTAAGCACCAGCTTAAAATGAAAACAATTCCAAAGAGTTTTATGAAGGAAACAGTAATGAAAAGAATAAGTTTAAAACAAATTCTATGACATTACACTAGACAGTGGTAACACTATAATAGGTTGGGATAGATTAAGGAACTCAACTTCTACACAAAGGTGAATCTATAAGTAATTTTATTTAAAACTTGTCTCAGATCCTTACATTGATGGTTAAATTTTGAAATATGTTACTATTGCCTGAAGTCACTATTATATTTGAAGTATATTAGGTAATCTGTAAATACAGAGAAGGATAAATTGTATAAGAACCCTAATCTTGAAGCTAGAAAAACTAACTAACTAATGAACTAACTAACTAACTAACTAACTAACTAACTAACTAACTAGCTACCCAACAAAAAGTAGGACAGAAAAACCACACAAAACAAGATGGTAGAAATACTACAATATGTTAATAATCTTTCTTCGTAGATTAGTCTTGGTAATTAAAAGCTGTCATGGTAGAAAATAAAACACTATCCTGTTATAGGCTGCCTATGAAAGAGTTACTTAAATCAAATTAAAATAGAAAGCTTAAGCACAACATTACTGAAAGTTTCCAGGCACTAATCAACTAAAATACAATATAGTTTATATTGTTATAAAGGAAAGTAGACATAAAGAGAGAGGATACTGCTAGAAATAAAGAGTATGCCTCCCTAAGAGCAAAACTTGGAACTTAATGGAACTATGGCAATTCTAGAATTATAGAAAAAACTTGTAATGTTATAACACAGATAAACATTTACAGTATTTAAAGGGCCAATTGAGAAAGCAGTATCACATTATGGCAGATTGTTACACCACACTCAATAATTGTTAAATCATGTGCAAAAAAAATCAGTACTCATTTGGCTTATTGTATGTACTTGATCATTTATAAAATCCTGAATCCAGCAATGGAAGGCCCAGATTTGTGTCATGAATTTGTCCACAAGGCTTTCAAGTATGCCTTCAATATATTTTTATCATTACTATAAAAAGGCATGTCTTATGGCTAATTAAGATGTATAATATGTGAAATTTACCTTTAACATTCCAATAAAGTTATAAGATGCTCACTGTATATTTTCACAGGCAAAAAACCCAATATGTAAATATACTTTATAAATGACTAAATGAAAAGTAAAATATTACCCATCAACAAATGAAGACTACAATTAAAGTGTTCTCCCATAAGAAATTTGTTCACTGAAATATTCATCTTACACAGGAGGAAAAAATCTGATTGTTTACTAGAAATTAGATTAAGAGCCACAGAATAACTCAGCAAAATTAAGTGAATTGAATAAATATGAGCTACTATTATGAGGACTGACAGAGTTGATTTGCATTTTTGAAAGGGGGATAAAGCAGGCAAGGTTGCATAGGATTGATTAAACAAGGAAGGCATTAAAATATGAATGCAGCATTGCTGGAATGTAAAGCAAGAGTGTAGGGAAAGATATAATTCAGCTCTACAAGCACATACTGAATCCTCTTATCCATTAATATGTACATTTAAGTTAAATTGATGATCTCTTAACAAAGTAAGACTCAGCAAACTGTATGGGAGAAATAAGGAGAATTAATAGTTTGGTTCCATTATTAGAAAACAAAACAAAACAAAAAGCACCATTTGTTTAAAATCTTCTAATGGAGTATCATACAAGTCCCCCAAATGAACTAGAAAATTCAAGCAAATAATGTAAAAATGAAGTATTCTAGTATCACTTTTTTTTAAATATGAAAATGAAGAAAAGGGTGGGAAATTAACCATGCAATTTTATGAGGTCAAACTTATATTATGATAAAAGCAGACAGAAAAGGAGGAGGAGGAAAAGTATATGCACATTCTATCTATGGATACAGCTGTAAAAATACATTGACAAAGCAGGTAATTCCTTGGGGTTAATAACATTTATCCTTTACGTGGAAAGCTCTTCCAGTAACCCATAATAATATGATGAGTTTTTAATGTGGGATGTATTTTCTCCAAGATCCATGTGTGAAGGAGTTCCTTAGCTATGTGACTCTGACGTGAAATTCTGAGGACTTTAATGGGGACCAACATGGGTAGTACCTAGGTTATTGGTACACATACTGGCAGGGCATGATGGAACCTCAGCCAGTCACCTGACACTCCCATCATAATGCACTGTACTCCACAGTGGCCCAATCTGTAAGGCCACCTAACTTTCAAGTGAAATCTCTAGAACAAAGAGCCCAAACAAACTTTTCTCTTTATCAATAACTTGTATCAAAAGTTTTATAATGGTAATGTAAAGCCAACTAATATGCCAAATTAAATAAGAAATGTGTGCATATCTCAGAGGTATTTGCACACCAATGTTTACTGCTACATTATTCACAATTCACAATATCTAATATGTCGGACTAGATTCGATGAATATGCAGATATTCATCAATATATGAATAAAGAAAATTTCATATGTAGAATGAAATTTTATTCTACTGTAAAAGCAGGATGAAATTATGATACTCTCAGCTACAAGGATGGAACTAGAGACCATTGTTTTAAAGAAAATAAGTCACTCTCAGGAAGGCAAATATCATATACTTTCATATACAGAATCTAAATTTGCATAAACACACAAAACAAGTTGGAAGAGAATAAAAAAAATGTCATGCATGAGACAGTATAAGCACACCCTAAATTCAGTAAAATGAATGCTCATTTATGATAAATACTCCTAAAAATTCATACAAATGAGTGTGAATCCTCAGATAATAAAATATCTTTTTTTAAATACTTTATTTTTTTTCTTCAAGTTACATCTCAGTCACAAACCCCTCCCTATTCCCCCTTCCTATCCCGCCCTTCCACCCTCTTCCCCCCAGAAGTTTCCCCTTTCAGTCCAACAGATGGTTCCTTCTCTTATAACAGTAAGTATTATACAAAACAACAGATATAAATATGCCACATTTATGAGAGTTAAATGGCCCAGTATACCTTCCCAATGTCCAGTTTATACATATTTGGCCCCTGACTTTAACATTCTACTATATAACCATCTCCATGAGTTTAAAGGTCTATATCTGACTCAACATTCATACTAACTTGCAACACACTTTTAAGAGTATCTTCTTAGATCTATAACAGCCTCTTGATTCCTAAACAACTCAAAATTTAACTATGAGACTCTAGCTGTCTATTCTTCAACCATCTCAGAGACCTGAGCTTTGTATATTGATACATAATTAAGAGTATATTTAACCACAATTGAATAGATCTTTGTATATTGATACAAAATTAAAGGTAACGCTTCCTAATGGTATCATACCTAGAGATACTTAAAAATAAAATGTGAAGCTCTGGCCTCTTGATACCAACTGTCTAAAATGGTCTAGGATAGTTAAGTAAAACAAACTCCTAGTCATGCAAACATGTCACTTTGTTAGCTACTATGACAGTCTATCACAGATATTCTCTAAACTACCCAGTAATCAAGTTGCTAAGAGACAAGCAACATTTGCTTATCTAAATACAAGAGATGGATAGGGCATCTTCAAAAACCCCAAGAGATCTGCAGAATATGGCATTCAAAGATGTTATCTTAAATTAAGATTTTCTTTTTTTTTTTTTGATATCGAGACATATCAGCTCCTGACAGCACCCCCTATTCTACTCCACGTAGAAGATGAGTATCGAAGAACCTCCACTGTAAGATGGTTGAATTAGTGGCAAGCCTATCTCTTGGCATGTAAAAACTCCTTGCTCCAACTGCAGACAGACTGCTGTCCAAAAAGGACAAAACTTGGTAGCAGGGAAGTCGACAGCCTAACTCTGCCAAGACAGGGTAGGTAAGTCCTTCATAATCCCTGCTCTACAACAAATGTCTGTCAGAGAAACAGGACCCAAAGGCTGAAGACTGATGCAGGAATGTATGGAGAGAAAATGGGAACTGTCCAGGCAGTCATCGGTATGTCCTTTCTTAGTTTTGGAAGCTGCAGGCCCTGCACTTCCTATATAAGCAGATAATAAAATATCTTTAACAAAAATTATCCCATTAAATTTTTATTTTCCTAAAAGTTAAAAAATATTTTAGATTGTATAAATTGCCATATTTCCATTATTTTCTCTCTTTTTATCTAATAGAGGCTAAGTGGTAAGAAATAAAAAATAATAGTACAAACTCTGAAAGTTAATAAAAAATCCATCAGTTTACATATAGCACACTTAAATGAATTCATTAAGTTTCTTAAAATTAACATAATATTTTAGTATATGTGCTGCATAAAACTCACTTATATTTACATTTCCTTGATTTAAGATATATATATGTAATTTTCAAACAAGATGTAAAGCACATGCTACATAATTGAAGAACTGCATAACCTTTGAACTCTCCTATTGTGCATAATATAAAATGGAAAATGTTTGAGAGAAATACTCTGTTAATATGAACAATGTCTCGGTGTTCTAAACTGTTACCTCTTAAAAACTAACATATAAACTCAATAGAATTTTCAGCATAATTTTTTCTAAAGAATTGGATGAGCAGATTATAAAATTAAGATGAATAAAAACAATAAAAGATTAGTCTTAAAAACTAGTCTGGAGGGGGCAAAGATGGCGGGGACCCGCACTGATGCATTTTGAATGTGGGAGAAAAGAGCCATAAAAAGCACAGAGTTATTGGACACTGTGTAAAAACTGGAGGGGCTAGACCCTCCAGGAACACTCACAGCTCCCAAGGGATTGTTAAAAGTCCCAGGGCAAGTCTCTCCCCCTATCTCTCTCAGACAAGGAAGCCACTAAATCCGGGACTCGGGAACTCCCATTTGGAGAGGCGCCTGGTAAGATCGACCCCAATACAGAGCAGACAGAATCAGAGCCCACATGATGATCACTCACTAGCCTACTAGGCTCCCCACACTTCAGGAGGACCTTATAGCTATTTAGGAAACTTTGCGGGCTAGTTGAAGTCTAAGCAAGGCAGAAACAGGGCGCATGGCGGGTGGTCCACAGCCACTCAAGCCGCGGAGGATCTGAGTGAGTGGGAAGCCGGCGGGCAGGGCAGAAGCACCAAGCCCGCAGCAGACCAGCCACGGTGGGAAGCAGGCACAGGCGGGTGGGGCTGAAGCTCCGCGCACCCGGGGCAGAACAGCCAGGGCGGGAAGCAGGCACAGGCTGGCGGGGCTGAAGCTCTGCTCACCCAGGGAAGAGCAGCCAGGGCGGGAAGCCTGCACAGGTGGGCTGGATTGAGGCTCCACGCGCTGGGGAGGGAAGCCGGCACAGGTGGGCGGGGCTGAGGGCTACGCCTGCACGGAGGAGCAGAGTGGGAAGCCAGAAGCCAGGGGACCATAGCTGTATTCTGGAAAACCCAGACATATTAGGTGTGGAGCCGGGCCCTGTGAGTCTCCGTGATGACAACCAAAGCCCACAGAATTTGTGCCTGGGCAAACAGGTCCATATCATCAGAACTATTACAGGCTGATCACTCAGGGTGCAACATAGAGAAGTCTGAATTGGGAGCAGTGAAACAATCCTGGACCATTACTCACTACCAGGGAAGAGGCTGCACCAGCTCACAGTGCTTCAGGCTATTAGAACCACAGTGACCCTGAGATTCCCCTGTAAGCAACGACAGATAGCTAAGCAGTTCAACTCCTACACCAAGGCATCTCCTGTGAATCCAAGCCCAGAAAACGACGAGAACAGGCAGCTAAACACATCCATATGGCCAAAGGTCCAAGAAAAAATAGAAATCAAGGAAATATGACTCCAACAACGAATAATTATCCTAGCTCATCCAATTCGGATGACCTCACACCAACAGAAACACATGAAAATGATGACAATTCTACATTATGGAAAGTGATAGAGTCCCTTCAAGAAGAACTTAAATCTATGAAGGAATTCAAAGAAGCCACAATTTTACAAGTCAAAACAATGAGCAACACCATTAAAGAGCTCCAAGCCAAGGTGACCCAGCTTGAACAGGAAAAGGACAAAGCAATGAAAGATTTCCAGACAAAAACAAGCAAACCGGAGAAGGAAATGTACAGAACGAACAATACCATACAAGACTGAAAATAGAAATAGAAACAATAAAGAAAACACAGTCAGAGTTAAAAGAGGAAGTGGAGAACCAAGGGAAGAGAACAGGAACTACGGATGTGAGTATCAACAATAGGATGCAAGAGATGGAAGTCAGGATTTCAGGCATGGAAGATTCGAAGGAAGAAATCAGTACAACATCCAAAGAAAATGAGAAGGCTAAAAAATCTCTCACCCACAACATCCAAGAAATCAAGGACTCAATGAAGAGACATAACCTAAGAATTATAGGCATAGAGGAAAGATAAGACTCCCGACTCCAAGGTCCAGGAAATATCTTCAACAAAATCATAGAAGAAAACTTCACAAACCTGAAAAAAGAGATGCCAATAAAAATCCAAGAGGCTTACAGAACACCGAACAGATTAGATAAGAAAAGAAACTCCTCTCGCCACATAATAATTGAAACACCAAATGCACAGAACAAAGAAAGAATATTAAAAGCTGTAAGAGAAAAAGGTCAAGTCACATACAATGGCAGACCCATCAGAATTACACCTGACTTCTCCTCAGAAACTTTAAAAGCTAGAAGGGCCTGGTCAGATATCCTACAAGTCCTGAGAGAACATAGGTGCCCAGCCAGACTACTATACCCAGCAAAACTCTCTATCAACATAGATGGAGAAAACAAGATATTCCATGACAAAATCAAATTTAAACAATATCTACCCACAAACCCAGCCCTACACAAAATCCTAGAAGGAAAATTCCAACCCAGAGAAGAAAACTTCACCCAAGAAAACAAAGGGAATAGAAAACCCCTCAGCAACTAAACCAAAAGAGGCACAGGACCATCACCTATACCAAACAACCCCAGGTCACTAATATCCATCAACATTAATGACTCAACTCCCCAATAAAAAGACACAGGTTTACAGCGTGGATTCGCAAACAAGACCTGTCCTTTTGCTGCATACAAGAAATGCATCTCACTACCAAAGATAGACACTACTTCAGAGTAAAGGGCTGTGAAAAGGTTTTCCAAGCTAATGGACCCAGGAAGCAAGCTGGAGTAGCCATCCTAATATCAAACAAAACAGACTTCCAACTGAAGTTAATGAAAAAGGCAAAGAAGGGCATTATATACTCATTAAAGGGAATATTCATCAAGAGGAAATCTCAATACTGAACATCTATGCCCCAAATACAAAGGCACCTACATTTATAAAAGAAACACTTCTAAAACTTAAATCACACGTCGATCACAACACATTAGTAGTGGGAGACTTCAACACCCCACTCACAACAATGGATAGATCATCAAGACTGAGGCGAAACAGAGAAATATTGAGTCTAACAGAGATCATGAAACAAATGGACCTAACATATCTACAGAACGTTTCACCCAAACACAAAGGAATACAACTTTTTCTCAGCACCTCACAGAACCTTCTCCAAAATCGACCACATAGTCGGACACAAAGATAGTCTCAACAGATACAAGAAAATTGCAATAACACCTTGTATCTGATCAGACCACCACGGAATAAAGCTGGTCTTCAACAGCAAAAGAATCAACAGAAATCTACACACACATGCAAATTGAACAGCTCCTTACTGGATGACCACTGGGTCAGGGAAGAAATAAAGAAGGAAAACAAAGACTTCTTAAAATCCAACGACAATGAAGGCAAAACATACCCAAACCTATGGGAGACAATGAAAGCTGTGCTACAAGGAAAGTTCATAGCACTAAGTGCTTTCAAAAAGAAAATTGTGACAGCCCATATTAGTGAATTAACAGCTAAACTGGGTGAATTGGAAACAAAAAGAAGCAAAAACTCCCAAGAGGAGCAGAAGGCAGGAAATCATCAAACTTAGGGCTGAAATCAACAACTTAGAATCAAAAAGAACTATACAAAGAATCAATGAAACCAAGAGTTTATTCTTCGAGAAAATCAACAAAATAGACAGACCCCTAGCCAAATTAACTAAAAGGCAAAGGGAAAGAACCCAAATCAACAAAATCAGAAATGAAAAGGGAGAAATAACAACAGACATTGAGGAGATCCTGAAAATATTTGGGTTCTACTTCAAAAATCTATATTCCACCAAATTTGAAAACCTAAGCGAAATGAACAATTTCCTCGATAGATTCCACCTACCAAAACTAAATAAAAATCAGATTAACATCTTAAACAGCCCAATAACCCCTAAGGAAATAGAAACAGTCATTAATAATCTCCCAACCAAAAAAAGCCCAGGGCCAGATGGCTTTAGCACGGAATTCTACCGGACCTTCACCATTATTCTTCAAACTCTTCCACCACATAGAAGCAGAAAGAACACTGCCAAACTCATTCTTTGATGCCACTGTCACTCTGATTCCTAAACCACACAAAGACCCAACAAAGAAAGAGAACTTCAGGCCAATCACCCTCATGAACATAGATGAAAAATACTTAATAAAATACTAGCAAAACGAATTCAAGAACACATCAAAAGTATCATACATCATGATCAAGTAGGCTTCATCCCAGGAATGCAGGGATGGTTCAATATGCGAAAGTCTAGTTCAGCACTATACAATGCCCCAGCCAGAACTTCAGTAAAGCCTGGAAGATCAGCTTCTGCCTACAAACTCCTTAGTACATCTAAACAGCTGAGCACAGAAGGACTGAACATAAAATGATTGTACTAACATTTTTAACCATTTTTCCATTCTGGTTCGGGCCCCAAACAGGTATACTACGACCCAAATCAGCAGGAAGTCATTTTAAGAGAGTGACGTCCCATGCCCAGAGGGTGGGGAGGGTGTTTCTCCGCCCCCCTTTTGGTTATTTAAAGGATAACTGAAAACTCTTATTTAGGGGAAGAGATTACAAGCTGTTAAATGGTCTTGCTAAATGGGTTTTGGAGGTTAGACCCAGGAACTTCCTTCTTTTCCTTTTCTGTATCCTTCTTTCTCTCCTATGTGGGAGTGCACGGACTTGAGAAAAATGAGACATAGACATAGTACGGGAAGTACCAAGAAGAAGGGACAGATTATTGAATATGCCCTTATACCTTTATATATTGATACAAAATTATTACTATATTTGTCTAAAGTGGTATTGACCATTTTTTATTGTGCAAAATTAAGATTGTATTGGAGTACATCGGTATTGATCTTTGTATATTGATACAAAATTAAGATTATAGTTGGCCACAATGGTATTGACCCTTGTATATTGACGTAATATTAAGATTGTTTTGGGGTACATAGGCATTGATCTTTGTATATTGATAAAAAATTAAGAGTATGTTTGGCCACATTTGAATCGATTTTTGTATATTGATACAAAATTAAAGGTAACGCTTCCTAATGGTATCATACCTAGAGATACTTAAAAATGAAATGTGAAGCTCTGGCCTCTTGATACCAACCATCTTAAACTGTTTAGGATAGTTAAGAAAAACAAACTCCTAGTCATGCAAGCATGTCACTTTGTTAGCTACTATGACAGTCTATCACAGATATTCTCCAAGCTACTCAGAAATCATGTTGTTAAGAGACAAGCAACATTTGCTTATCTAAATACAAGAGATAGATAGGGCATCTTCAAAAACCCCAAGAGATCTGCAGAATATAGCATTCAAAGATGTTGCCTTAAATTAAGAATTTTTTTGATATCGAGACATATCAGCTCCTGACAGCACCCCCTATTCTACTCCAAGTAGAAAATAAGCATCAAAGAATCTCCAGTGTGAGGTCGTTGAATTAGTGGCAAGCCTATCTCTTGGCATGAAAAAACTCCTTGCTTCAACTTCAGACAGACTGCTGTCCAAAAAGGACAAAACTTGGTAGCAGGGAAGTCGACAGCCTAACTCTGCCAAGACAGGGTAGGTAAGTCTTTCATAATCCCTGCTCTACAATCAATGTCTGTCAGAGAAACAGGACTAAAAGGCTGAAGACTGATGCTGGAATGTATGGAGAGAAAATGGGAACTGTCCAGGCAGTCACTGGTATGTCATTTCTTAGTTTTGGAAGCTGCAGGCCCTGCACTTCCTATATAATCAGATATATTTATCCCTCTCAGGTCTCTGAGGTGGTTGAAGAATAGACAGCTAGAGTCTCATAGTTAAATTTTGAGTTGTTTAGAAATGAAGAGGGCATTCTAGATCTAAGAAGAAGTTTTTAATAGTGATGCAAGTTAGTATGAAAGCTGAGTCAGTTATAGAACTTTAAACTCATGGAGATGGTTAGATGGTAGAATGTTAAAGTCAGGGGCCAAATATGTATTAACTAGACATTGGGAACTTTGGGAATGTATACTCGGCCATTTAACTCTCATAAATGTGGCATATTTATTTCTGTTGTTTTGTATAGTATTTATTGTTTTAAGAGAAGGAACCATTCGTTGGACTGAAAGGGGAAGCTGTGGGGGGGAAGAGGGTGGAAGGGTGGGACAGGAAGGGGAAATAGGGAAGCGATTGTGACTGAGATGTAACTTGAAGAAATAAAAAAATAAAGTATTTAAAAAACTAGTCTGAGTGAAATATACATACATACAAACACACATACATACATACATACATACATACACACACACAGAATTTTTAATGTAAGTATAAGCTAAGACAACAATTTAGGAATATGTTTGGACAAGAAGACCAACTGAGCAGAAGAGTAAGTTCAGTGAATCAGTACAACCATGAAAGTAGATTCAAAGTAGAGGTGATAGCTCAAATTAAGAAGTCTTTTAAATAAGTATTGCTGGGTAATTTACATAGAATAATATAAAAATTGCATGTTTACTCCATACTTATTTCATACTCAAAAATATTTTTGTAAGTCAACCATTTAGTTTTTAATGGAGATTTACATATTCATGAATTTAATGAAGAGAAGGATTTTTAATATATAATTACAAATATATAAAATCGAGTTGAAATGGAATTACTCTGTATCAGAGCAACAATGCCCTTACTAGATACCACAGGCAAATAAATAAAATCTTACTTCTGTAAATAGGTTAGATATTTTTGGAGTTGTTGTCCAGTGTTGTCCTATAGATACCTAAACATTAATGGTTATTGATATTTCTCTTGGTTACCCTATAGAACTTGATGTTAAGACCCTATTGCTGAAGATATCACATATTTGAGTAATAGAATGATAGAATGTGAATAAATCATGCTAGCACTGACCTGGAAACTTCATCACTATGGCTAGCTTTCACAGTGCTGGAAGGTGGTATAATTGTTATCAAAACCTAAAGTAATCATCAATATTATCTGTGAACCTTGTGGGCTACAATAATGATTAACTCAGCAAAATAGTACTCACTGGTGCAATAGTGGCATGAATGTCACAGGAGAAACCAACCACTTCTAAAAATTGGATATATGTAAGTCCCATTGCACAAGATGAAACCTTTCTCTGTTACCACTGTATGGTCAAGAATCTCTGGTCATAAATCATAAGCCCTAGGAGAGAGCTTTCTACTATTATATTGCTAAGCAGAAAAAGTATTACACTGACTCCTGGTGACTTACTTTTACCTATATCTTACCTATAGATTAACACACACACAACCCTCATCTGAGGAACTTCTATTTGAAGTAGATGGTGATTAACACAGAAATCTACAAATGGTCTAAGTGAAAAGAGCAAGAAACTGCAAATTTCTCAGTCCTATAAGGTACAGGGATTATTGAGAAAATGGGAACAAAAAGAGTGTATGAGCCAGATGCCATAAATAACTACAAAAAAAAAAACCCACTAACATCTTCCAAACACAGTGGAACAACATAGAAACTCATAGTGACTAGGATATCATATACACGACCAAACTAAATCACAGCATGGAGAGGAAGGTAGACAAGAAGTCCCACCTCTAGCTAAGGAACTTTCGGCATTTGGTAACATCTGAGAAAAGGAGTCTCTTTTTCTTAAGATTATTGCCCCTGGCAAGTTGACCACACTTTAGTTGAAGACCACACATCCAAGAACATGTGCTCAGCACAAATTGAATATTATAGGTAGAAGAGAAAAGGACACAAAGTTAGGTGTGCTAGGAAGGGAGGGTGGATTTGACAACGGTTAGGGAGAAGTTAATACAATCAAAATATTGTGAAAATTATCAAAGAACTAATAAAAATAACAAAATAAAAATAACAGATACAAGTATGATTAAATATTTTTAAATTCTGATAATCAGATGGTGTCATAGCAAAAGGGAACAGAAACTGTCACAGAGAGAAACTAAGTGCAAGAAATATACTAAAAAATGGACAGGGTTCCACAATAAGTCATGAAAAATCATATATCAATAACAAAACAACACAAAAAGGGGTCAAATGCTCAAATGAGTCATAAAACATGAACTATACATGGAAAATACATACACAATGGATATGTGTATAATCTAAAGTAAAAATCACATTAATATTATTATATAAATGAAAAATATTTTAAATTTTAGACAGTATGTTAGGTAGTATAGGTATAAAGAATGTAACTGAAAACCTGGCTATTTTGGAGATAACACAAGTGCAAAGACTATTGTGATAAATGTCTTGATATAATTTAGTAATATTGAAGATGTGCCTATCATAAGTGTATAGTTCTTCCTTCAGGTTATATAATTTTTGTCATTTGTTTGATGGACATAATTAGGATTCTCATAAATCCTGTGTTTAATAGTTCACAGCCAGCTACCTTCCCAAAAGTCATTAAATAATATGGGGTTTATTAAAGCAATACAAATTTGAAAGGAAGTTGAGAAGGGTTTCCTAATTTTTCCAAGTCATGATCCTTTTCACCCAAAAATTTTTTACCCAATTCTGGGTATATAAATTTAGAAAAACAGATATATAAATAAAATATTTACTAATAATATATAATAAAGAATTTTATTTTAAAATAATTCTGTGTGACAATTAATATTTTAATATTCATTGAAAACAAAAACAAATTTGTATAGTAACAAGAGGGATATGCCTATAAATCTGGGTAGACTATTTGATACTGTAGGAATACAGCATCTTCAGTTTTCAGAGTTGATTGATATTTAACTTGAAGAACATTAATGCTTAGAACCTGCTCTACATGAAGACAAAATATAAAATAGCAGATGCATGCTTTGGACCATTTCAGAAAACATTAGAAATTCTGTCCTAATCCTATGCCAAGATAAATCTAACAAATGTCTTATGAATGTCAAGTCACTGGCTCAAATAGTAATTTTTAAAATCAAACATTCTAACACAATAGAATCCAAAGGTATGTTAATTTGATACATGCTGAGGAACGAAGGCTGGGAAATACTAAAAGCCTGTTTTTCATAATTAAAACATCTCATCTCTATAAGAAAAGAAACATTTGTATGCACAGTAGAAACACTTTACTAGCTCATGTCATACAATAGTTTCAACTCCAAACTTAGGTTATTTCAGAAGGGCCTGGTTGGTTCTACCTGGAATGGCAGTAAAACCAGTACAAAGTACATATGCTGTACATTCAGAAACAAGGGTGTGGGGAAAGTTTGGAAAATCGACCATAGGCAAGCATTGGTACTCATACCCCAAATGTATTTCACATTTTGATTTTGAATTAATTCTTGGTTATTACATGCTCAAAAGACTTTTACTTATCTTGAAAATACTTGCAACTCCCAGTTAGCTCTTTGCTCCCATTTGGATAATACCCCATAAGTTAAGATGCTATGATAACCCTTGAAATGTTCATTTTTGAAAAATACTGACATGTATTAACAATATTAAAAATGATGAAACATTATAATTTATTTATGTTACTACATATAGCCTATTTTTTTATTTACATCAAAGTTACCTGTAGAGAAGGAGACTAGGGATTCCCATTGAGAGCTATTATTGCTTCAGTGAGGTGTTACTTCTTAATGCAGAAATACAGCAGGGTTTGTTATATACACTCAATATGTCACACAGACATTTTGTGTTTATTATTACATGCATATATAATATACACACTAATTTTTGGGATATTATGACTAGGCATCTAGGCAAGCATCCTTCATTATTTATGGGACCTCTGGTTACCAGTACAATAAGCATCTCAGACTGATGTAAGCAAAGAGTGAATCTAGCGGTTTACAGGACCAAAATTATATTCTAGAAATGATGGTTCAAATACTGTTTTAACTATTTTGATCTCTTAGCTGGTCCTTGTCCTTGTTTGGAAGGAAGTCACAGTTACTCTTGTTCTATGATCTCTCAGACTTGAGAGTCCAGCAGAAATGCATAGTGCCTTTCAGAATCTCATGGACATAATCTCTGTGATTGGATCTTGCTGAATTTTCCTGTGCTGTGTTGAGTCACGTGTTTGCCTGAATCTGAGCACATACTGTTATCTGCAGGAAATGCTACAGTGCCTCAGATGTGAGTCACATGACTGGAGAGAGTGGCAAGTGCTCACTTTACCAAGGGCAGGAGAGATGCTGTCTTTCCGTTTTGTCTTCCAAATCCCACATTGGAGTGTTGAAGCCAGGAAATTGATAAGTGGGCTGAACCAGGCAAAGGGGCTAAATATACTCACAAAAGCCTGTTGAAATTCAAGTGATCTTAGCTCATATAGAACTTAATCACCACTTCATTAATTTACGGAAAGAGTGCATTATAGTGATTTTTAAGTCAGAGGAAACTGGGTCAAGTCTCAGCTTTTCCTCGTGTTACCATAAATTTGATATTTTCCCCAGTATGGAAATTATATTTCCACATCACAAGAGTGTTGTGAGGACCAAGTAATGTATGCAAATTGAGCTCTGCCAGCATAGCAACAGGAGACCAACACAAACTCTCTCCATCACTGATCTCATAGTCTTTACTGTCATCCTCATCCAAACTGTCATTTCAAACATTAACTGAATAGTCACTATTTCTTTGGACAAACTTTTGAGAGTTTCTTTTAAGAGCCACTGGGGTAAAGAAAGCCTGATCCACCCCTCTACATTATCTTCCTCTTCGTTCCATTTTTAGCTGTTGTCCTTATCACAGTGTGGTTTCTCTGTGTTACGCAAGTATTGTTGAGATTTTTCTCTGAACAGTGTCTTATTCATCATTGGACTCCTTCATGTAATTACCCATACAGAAATGGGAGAGTAGGCAGAGCAGAGCATCAAAGGAGCCTATGTTAATCAGGAGTGTGTGTGGACAACTCCATCACACATGCAGAGTAACATGCTACATGCATCATGCCTTCTACTCAGTAAGAACCACACTGATAAGCCATGTTATTCTCATTGTTAATAGCAACATATTAAGTGGCATAATGTATATAACTAAAACATTTCATGAATTCTAGGGCCAAGGTTGTAAATGCAGTGTGTTGGAATCTGAAAACCAACTGCAATACCTCTAGTATACACAGCATTTCTAAAACTTGGGTGAAATTAAAAACTGTTGTTACATTTTCATTAACTATTTGTTCATGTATATGTGTGTGTGTGCACGTGTGTCAGTTAAAGGATAACTTGTAGAAGCTGGTTCTCTCATTCTACCATGTGGGTGTTTAGATTAAACTCATGCTGTTAGACTTGGCAGCAAGAGCCTTTACCTCCTTGAGTGTCCCTCACATACCTCACCTCACTTTCTGATACATACATACATACATATATACATACATACATACATACATACATACATATATATATATATATATATATATGTTCTGAGTCTTCATGATCATTGTGAAATTTCAGTGGTGAAGTTAAAAGTAACTATGAATGTATTGTTGACACTTGCTGTATACCTCAATCAAGTAGATTTCTGAAGCTCACTTTTGAATTTCTTCTCTGCGTTAGTACCAAGGGAACCACTAAAGTGTCAGCCTTTATGTTTTATCACACTACCTCACAAGCTGGCACCCTCAGACCCCAGAGGAATGCTGTGTGCCTCTTAATAAGTATTTGTTGAATAAGCAACATGATAAAATTCTGCTCAGAGCCTAGGTCTCCCTTGTGATAGAATGCGGGGCTTTCCGTTCTGCTAATCACTTCCTGCTCACCAATCAGACAACCATAGGGGACCTTCAGTTTCATTTCAAATCTCTTTCCCCAACCTGCAGAAGTCAATGCCAGTGTGGAGATGAAGACCCTGGAGGCTGAATGGTAGGCAGGGCATAGATGACACCACTACCCGGCTCCAATGGTCATGAAGCCAAAAATTGTGCCAGGGATGTGGAAACCTTGGGAACACCATTTGTCCAATCCTGCCACATTATCAGTACCCTTCAATACTTCTAGGAACTGACCTACTTCTCGGACTATCATCACCTTTTGTTTTACACCAATCCAGAACTTTCATTTCCCCTTAGTAACAGTCCCAGATAAAAACGAGGGAATTTTGAGTCTAAGACCACCACGGTAACAGCTAAACATTAGCGCTGAAAGATGCAATAAATCTAGTACCTCTCATACAGCTCTTCAGTATTTGGTTCCTATCACATTCCCTTCCATGGGGTGTGGAGTGAATTTTCCTTGGGAGAAATTAAGGCCAAGAACCATCCTGTCATCAGTGGGTTCTGGCGTCCATGTGCACCTAGCCACTGCTTTTGCTGGACAGAGCTTTTGGCTCCTGCTTCATTGAAGAGCTTATACAGGAGGAGGGGGCCTTGCTTGACTGTCTTCTGCTCCCTTGAGATGAGTAACCTCAGGGGACCTATGGTGTTCCTTTCTCTTTCTTCCTCACTCTTGAGTAACCATCTGTGAGATAGGCTAGCTTTGTGTAATTTGAATCTGTTTTGCTGACCCAGCTCTCCCTGCAGGCTTTATATTGAGATAAAATAAAATGTTTTCAGTAAGCTTAAATTTTAATCTATGTTCTCTGACATACTTTGCCAGGAACCCCATACGAGGGGGATAATTGGGCACCTGCTCAGCCATTAGCAAAGCTAATATCTTGTTATATCTAGCTAGTAGTCCTTGTGTCTATTCTGGTTTTGTGTCATGGAGGGAAGGATAGCTGTATCTTGGGTATTATACACTCTTACACTACCTAGTAAGGGATTCTTCTTCAAACTGCAATATGCTATATTTTCATGTTTAGGTGTTGTAATGAAGAAAAGAAGTATATTAATGGTGCCCTTCTAGTAGACCAAGTGCCTTGGGATCTTTATGCAAAAGTAAGACAAGGATTATAGTGAAAAAGGTTTGCCTAAAAATATAAATTTCACTAAGATGAAAAGGAAAAACTGGGAGAAAGGAAATGACAGTGACTTAGGGGTACACTTCTTTTCATCTACTTCTAGCCTCTTCTCTGCTCTTCACATCTGAGAAGCATACAGAAAGCTGACAAAACATCCACTGGATATTTTTCTTCAAGAATAACAATTACACAATTGTTAAATCAATGCTTCTATCACTGAGATAACTTGTTGAATCCATAACTCTCTAGACTGGCATATCATCTTTATTACTACTTGTAATAAATCTGTTCATTTCAATGGCATTAAGACTACACACATATAATATCACTTTGTGGAAGAAGATTCAATATTAAAATAGCTTCAAAGCTGATCAAAATATGTGTAGTTCTATTTTTAAGAATGTATAAATTTTTCATGTAAAATTAATTGAGTCACTGAAGTAGTTTAATTGAGTTACTGAAGTAGTCCTACAAAGCACTGAACTGGAAGCTATATACAACAACAGTCTAATGTGTTTCTTATGATCCAACTTTATTTCAATAAAGTCAAAAGATGCATCTGGGACAAATGTTTCCTGTTGTGCATACAACCTAAAAGTATTTAGTAAATGCAGCTTGTCATATGTCTATAGGCCCTCCCTTGAGAATTGCTAGAGAGAAACTCGGAACACTATCTTTTTGCTCTGCCAAACCAAAGAATTGAAGAGTTTTCCTTATTTCCAAAAACAGGTCTATAGACGCACCCAATTCTACCATCAATGAAAGTGTGTGAGGCTAGTATGTTCTTGGTTAAGGTCTCAAATTCTGACCAACATAAGATTTTGCTGGACCTGTCACCCAGGGACAAACTTATGTGTTCACTCAAGCCATAGAATAATATATCATGTAGGACTAACTTAGATTATTTCCTGATTCAAAAGAACAATATAGAAGAAGACTTGAGTATCCAGAAGAAGCCTCCATCAATAGTAGGGAAGAAGAGAATCCAAAAGCAGGAAGGACACACACCATAGGTTAGAGGATAGAACGTCATTCTACATGGCCTGGAACATCGGCAAAGCATGGAGCGTAACAGCCTAGTAGATGTATATATATTTTATGGGGCTTTATTTAGGGATAGGATTATGAGCCAGCTTAGATGGGCTAAGATTGTACATCTAGGCCAAGGCTTGTTAAATCCATCAGGTATCTCTGCATGTGCTCATTTATAATGGTGGGTTAAGGATTAACAACTGCCAATCAATTAAATATAATATAAATACTAAGTAATAATTTACTTAGCCATTTTCAACAATTTCCCAAGCTTGACATGTCTTTGTTCCTAGTGAGCTATTTAGTTTCGGTCCTGGTAATATTACATACATATAAAGGGATGAATGATATCATGTGATCCTCCTCAATGACTTCTTGTTAACAATAAATAATTACAAGTCATAAACTAATTGGTCCAGACTTGTATTGCTTTGGATTGTGATAGTGGCCTAAGAGGCTTTAAAAGTCTTCCCTGGAGTTACTCCTAATGTAAATGTACTCTATCGTCCACAAGCACAGATTCATCACTCTGAATGCAAATATTCCCATGAGACATAAACAATGTGAGAACTAATCTTGCATGAATATCCAAAGGTCATTGATCTTAGTGTTGTAAATTTTGACATTATAAGACAGCTTTTACATATGTGTGAATATATATGTTATATACAAACTCTAAAGTACAACAACCTTTATGCTTTTGTAAACATGTCACACTGAAACTTCAGTTTATGGTTGGTGACTACTGTGGCCTAACATGTGGATTCTAAGAAGATATTTCTCATACCACATATGGCAGTCATTGCCTGATAAATTGAAAATCCATTTCATATTTCTACATACCACAGTTCTCCTTGTGGCTAGGTGTGGACATGAGATTGGGAAACAATATACAACCAAGTAATGTTTGCACTTCATAGGCATGTGTCATGCAATCCATGCTCATTTTTAGCTTTCTGACTAGGAATACATATATGAAGCATGACCAACATTGCCAGGCAGAGATTCACAGCCCACCACCCATCCCAATTTCTTCTTATTTGAAGTGGCTTTCAATTGTTTATACCAGTAAGAATAAAACTTTTTAAAACTAGTAAGCCCTTATGGAACTATTTACTACAATAGTTAATGTGGGACTATTTGTTACAGTAGTCAACTACTCTAACCTTCCACCCAATTCAATCACTGAAAACCAATTTGTTATATAATCTACATCTTATAAAACGATGACCAGGCATCATTGTTGCCAATGTATTACAATTGTGCAAATATGTCTTAGCTTTCAGTGTACATAATACACTATTGGCAATGTATTTTCAGGAACCAAGCCTACATATTTGATGTCAATTTTAACTATAACCATGATCCTAAATATATAAAAAAAAGTCAGAGAGTGTTTGGAAAGATAGCCTACTAAGTAAGGACTAGAATGAGAAAGGACAGTGAAAAGACAGAGATGATGAGGAGGTAGAGGAACAACAAAGGGAGAACCAAGGAAGGAAGGAAGAAGTGAGGGAAGGGGAGAAAAAATAAACTGTCAATCATTCAATTTGTAATTGGTAAGTGATCCTTTTTGCATTTTTCATAAGGACATCCAGCTAGAGTGAAGGTGCATGTGTATAAATGCATGTTTGTGTTTTTGTAACATTCACACTAGATCTTCACTATTGACTATACAGTTTGGGGTGCTAAATAAACATCTGTCTGATACTATTGAAATATCATCAAATCTTTGTTTTGTTTCGGTTTGGGATTACATCCTGTCACTTTATTTTAGCAATACAACAAGAGTCCTTGTCACTAGTCTTAATCAGCAGCAGTTTCCTTGGCAGCCTTTCTCTTTTCCAACATCATCTGCTTCTGTTTGTTGGGCATTTTCTACCAGAGTAATACACTCTCAGGTGACAAAAGTGCTCATGGAAGACTTCAGCCACCTTGATGAACTGGTCTAGTTCCTTGGTACAATTCTCCTTTATGCTCTCTCTTTCTCTCTGCTGACAAGACTTAGGCTTCTCCTGAATGTTGTTGATGTTTTCCTGGTCAACTTTGTAGTCCCTTCTCCATTGTATTTCAGCCTCAAAGACAGACAAGGTATCACCTTTCTTGTGTTCTGAAATGTCTGCCACATGTCTGCCCTGCTGGTAATAGGTTTGGTTCTTGGCCTACTGTCATTCAATAATTCTCTCAGAAGGGTAACAGGATGGTCCACAATGAGATCAAAAGCCTTGTCAAATATGTGATAAAGTTGGGGAGTGAGGTCTGAGGCAAGGGAGTGGGTATGCGGCATGTTGGCTCAGGTTACTGATCCTTATCCCGGGAGTATGGCATGACTCCAGCAGACTGTCCTTGGTCTTTGCTGGCCACAAGCTTGCTCCACATCTGGATCAGCTCACCTTGCTGAGGATGTGGGGACAGCTGCCATCAAATCTGCTTTACACAATAGTTTCCTGAATTAAATAATTGCATATTTGTTGAAATTGGAGCAAATAAGAATGATTTAACTTCTCTCTATTTCACCATTTCCTCCAAAATATTCTAGACTGTAAACTCCATAAAGAATAGACTGGGAATGTACTTCTTTGTATGTTACAACAAGTAGATATTTAAGCAATATTTAATCAGTGTAATGATATCTACTTTAAGTGGAACATGAATGACCCTACCAATGTGATACCTGTCAGACAGGGACATCTTTTCCAAGCATTAAATTTGTTCATCTGTAAATAACTGAGAGAAAATAGTAACCAGGTTTCTTATCGGATGACATGGAAGTCAAGAGGTTGACTTAGTATACCACTTTTGGACATCAATTTATACCCTCCTGGGGGAAAACTTCTTTGTTCATCTAACTAAATAATATTTAAGTGGAAACATTTTTCAGGTAAAATTCTGTGTTATCATTATGTAAAAAAAATATTAATTAAATTACTAGTATTTATATTATGGTTAATTGGTTTGGCAGCTGTTCATCTTTAAACAGCCATTATAAATGAATACACACAGACACTGGGTGGATTTTAACAAGCGTTGGCCTGAATTGAGCAATCCGAGCCCATCTAAGCTAGCTCTTAATTCTACTACCCAAATATGACCCCATAAATACATACATCCCCTTGGACTGCCATTCTCCTTGATATGCTGATGTTCTTGGCCATGTGGAATGAGGTTCTTTTTTCTAACCCATGGTGTGCATCCTCTTTCCTGCTGCTCCTGGCTGGAATGAATTATTGCTCTGTCTCAAGTGCAGGCTTCCTGTTCTAATCTCAGGAAGTCCCACCTTTCTCTGTCTTTGCCCAATCTCAGGCCTCAGCATTTTATGTAACCAATCCGAGTCATTGTAAGTAACAAACAGCAAACAAGACCAATTAATTAACATTTAGAATGCTTAACACTACACCATCAATTCCTTCCTTCTGTTAACCCATGTAAGAACACAGAGTTAGGCTGGATAAGAACATGCAAACAGCATATATTTCTTTCTCTATCTCTCTCCTTCCCTCCCTACCCCAGACATGATTTCTCTATGTATCCTTGTCCTGAACTCACTTTATAGAACAGGCTGACATTGGTGAAGGTCAGGGATCCACCTGTCATTGTTTCCCAAGTGCTGGGATTAAAGGCGTGCACCATCACACCCAGAGATTAACATATCTCTTTTAGGGGCAAAAATGCCTATTGAAACCAGTTCTCCAGTGGGAGTCCCACAACTAATGAGACTGGCTTGTGACCCTTTTCTTTTTACATAAATTTAAGATTATGTGTATTTATTCATTAGATCCGTAAGAACATTATTAAAATTAACATCAAGGAAAAATGTGTCATTTTGAATTCTAGACTGTCTTTAGTAAGCAGTCTTATCTTATCAGCAGGTTTCCAGCCCTGCCTTCATTGTTTAAACCAGGCTGGTCTAGAATTCAGAGATCTGCCTGTTTCTTCCTCTAGTGTGATGGAATTAAGGGATTAAGTGTGTGTGCCAGTACCACCCTGCTCAAATATTTCACTTAAATCCCAGATATTAGTAACTGTAACCCAGAGAGAATTTTGAACTTACTGACAATTTGAAATCTGCCCAAAATCTTCAAAAATCTCTTATGTTTTAGCAATGCCAAACCAGAAAAATATCCTTTCTACCTCCCGATATAGGAAAATCAAAGACATCCAAACAAAACTGAAGCAAAGAAACAACATTCCAAAAGCCATGGTCTAACCACGCCATCCCATGCTGCAACTAAAGCTCAGTTTGCTATTCCTTGAAATCTAGTTGCAACTGTATTTCACTGGTGGGCCAATACCAGAAACTCCTGACAGGCACCTAGTACCCAGGGAACTCTTTGTCCCAGCTGCCATCAATTTTGTATTATCTATGGGGAAGGGCCTCCTTCCTTTCTCCATTATCATTGCTGTCAATTTAGCATTCCAGCTGTAAATTCCTTCCTTTAAGACTACCCTAGTCTGAACTTTCTCAAAAGAGATACACAGAACCACAATTGTGCTAAAAGGAACAAACTCAATTAGAATCCAAATGTATTGAGGCATTATGAATTCCTCCATTTTTAATCTTAATATATATCAGTAGTTAGTGAGAAGCTCTGTGATTGGCTAGCACTTTTGTTTTATTATGTTTATCACAGCCCCTTTTCTCCACCCTTCTTGGTCCTACCCTTCCACCTTCTACCCCCTCTCCTACTCCTTTGGTGTGGGGTACCCCCACATATCACCCACCCTCAGTTCATCAGTCACATGAGGACTAAGAGCTTCCTTTTGCACTGGGAGCCTACATGGCAGCTCCACTAGGGCAAAGTGTCCCACTAACAAGGAACAAAGTCCATGGTCCTGTTCCTTTTGATCTGTTGGTTGTAGGACAGTTATCCTGTACTATATGGCTAAAATCCAGTTATAAGGGAATATGTTTGGCTAATACCTTTAACAGAGTTTTGTTTCTAAGATTCAACATATTAAGAAAAGTCACATAAGAGTTAATATTGGGTTTACATAAAAAATTAGATATTTCACCCACGTCCTCATATAACAAATAGGTTTGCTGAAACACTCATAAACAAAGACAATAAAATTTACAAACTCTCTTTGAGACACTGTAAGATCCTTTTTTTTTTTTTTTTAGTTAGGGTTCCCTTTCAGCCCAACTCACTGATAAATACATCTTCTTTGCATGGATCACCATATGTCACCATTCCCCCACAAAAAGCAAACAAAGCAGAGATGGTTTGCTCAGGTAACTCTGCATTTTTAGAGAGGAGTTCTGGGTTCTGTGTAGATCCTTGCTTGAAATTGTTTATTTCTTTATCATAGCATTCTTCCATTAGGTTCAAGAAGCAGACACTGAAACTTAGCCTCAAATATATTGTTGCTGAGATCCCAAGGAACCCTGAATAGATTTCCATATATCCATGTACCTTTAATAAAATGTATAAAGTTTTCATTCCATGCTACATGAATTCTAGCTTGTTTATGGAAGTTGCCAGAAATGACCCTTTAATGTCCTACAGAGTCACACTGGGAGCTGAGTGGCACCCTTCAGAAAGAAAGAGTGCCCAGGTATGAGGAGCCTGGGAAATGATACTGTAAGTGGTTTTGAGGAAATGACAGAAAGCATAACTGAGGAGATGTAGAGGCCACAACTAACCACACGAGGCTACTTACCATCTCCAGCTAATGAATTCCTGAAGCACATCAATGATGGAACTTGCTGTATGAACTAGATTGTGTCCCAGCCTCTGGGAGCAACAGGTAAGGAATGTGGAATTGAAAGAAACTATAAAATGTAGGTGTGGCATAAGAGCCTAATATTATTTAGGGGATCTCTTTGCACCATTGCTTTTTTTAAATGATGAGGAATAAGTGGTGACACAAGTGGAGAATTATACCAAAATTTTATTTGTACATTGTCCTGCCATTCAATCAAAAAAGAAAATGGAATACCAGCTTAGAGATCATATTGGTTCACCAGAGCAGAGTATCAGAAATCAAGTCCAAAATGATTTATCCAGGAGAAAGGAAAGGAGGGTAAAATTTGCCTCTTTACAGTCATCCATACCTTCTTCACTTAGTCTTCATAACAGAAGTAAAAAAAAAAAAATCCCATTTACCAAAATATTTGAATCACAAATTCATCATGAGGGATAAATGAAGATTCATTTATGTCTTGTGAAACTGAGACTTTAAATTATTACTTTGTATTTTTAGGATATTCACCAAAATTCCTTCATAGATGGCTTTCATATTTCAAATTCTCTGTGATCTGTGCTGTACCTACCTTCTTATTTTTAGCCATCCAGAGATTCTGCCAAAACCAGTGTTCAAAGGACTTTTCCATTTTATTACATGTGTTTTATCTTTGGAAGTTTCATACATGAGAACTACACTGTGAGGTAAACCCTTCTGCCCTCTTTTATTACTTTCCAGTTTCTTTTGGTTTTCTTTTTTTGAGACAAGGTCTCTCGGTGACACAGGTGCTCACTCATTAATTTAGATTGACTCATCAGAGAGCCCACAGAGGACACCTGTCTGCTTGTCAACCCCCTAGCACTGAGGCTTACAGTTAGTTTCTTGTTCACTTGGTTTTTATTATGCAGGTGATGGATATTCAAGCTTAATTTCACTGAGCCATCTCCCACCTCCTAGAACTCACTTTTTATTCAAATTTAACCAATTTCTGACTGCTGCACTTACATTGTACAATAAAAACAAAATGAATGAATGACAATTAAGGAATGACCAAAGCTTATTCACTATGAACTCACGATTTATCTAGGTATGAGTCATTTTGAATGAGGATTCAGAGTTACCCGTTCGTTGACTAACTAGTTAGTCCACCAACGAGAGTGGAGAAAGAGGGGTTGACTAATATGTTCAGATATGTTTAAGAGACTCCATTCTGTATTAAATCATCTTTCATACAGACATAATAAAAGTTATGCCAACTTCTAACTACAGAAAATATGTGAGCCCATTAATTATACCCCATGCCTAAAGTTACCAGGTGTACATAAGTTTCCTAATTAGTGTCTATTGAATTAGAAAAAGATACTCTTATGTATTTTGTAACAATAAAAAAAACTATCTTAATTGTTCCACTAAGCTCCATCTTTATTTTCTGTTACTGAGGAGTTCATGCTGTTTTGAGATTACTTAATGTAAAGATGCTAAAGCATTCCAAATTCTGATTATTTAGTACCTAAATGATGACATTTTCTTTTAAGTGCTGAAGCACAAATACTGTTTATCCTTGGGGTTTGATGTACGTGTGCCAGCTTCTATTGTGCTGCGGCTCCAGGCTGGTCTGTATGTCACGGTTCAATATTCTCAAATCATTTCAGGGTAGGGATAATGGGGAGGACAAGGAGAACATCCATCATTTCATTGCTCTGTCCTTTCCATCAACCATGGGCTTTGAAACAATATTTATGTAAGTAATGAATGAATTTACTACTTGACTAGATCAGGGATAATGCACAGGTCACCAAAATATAACAGGGAAGAAAATACAGCCCTTAAGCCTCATATTTGCAACACTAGCTAGAGGGTCACAGAATAAGGAACTTTCTGGAATATCAAGGACACTCATTGACAGTAAAATGGATGTATTTCCATGAAGGTATGGATGAATTTTAATACATTACAATGATCCAGGAGTACATGGAAAAAGCAGTAATTTCATAAAATTTTTATGTGAATGGCATAAGAAGCTGGATATAAAGGTAATGGAACTTCTATGTCAAAGGGCTTGGGATAACTCTTATATAAGCATGTGTTGGCTGGTGATGCTCAAACTCCAAATAAATACCCAGAAACAAGTTATCCCAATATTTGGTACCCAGGTCTTATCCTTGGGTAGGTGCTGGGATTCTCCCTTAAGCCTTGGCCCTATGCCTCTCACATTTCACCATGACATCCACTAGGGTGTATGAGAGCAGAGCCACAGTGCAGAGTGCTGACTCATCATTGGCAGCACAGGGTTTCTTGTTGTAGCTGGGGATGTACCTAAAGAACACTTACTACTAAGGGTGTGTCATCAGCTTGAAGCTTATTCTGGGAAAATCCAACATTTTAGCAAACTCTCTGGTATTCACACTGAACAAATGAGACCTCTGCAGTCATAGCCAAAATGTCTGTATTTGTCAGAACAAAAGTGGCTGGAAGGAGACTTTAACCCAATAGCACTTTTCGGAGTGAAATGAATAGTTCAGTTTGTTTAGAAAAAGAAAGAGAATAAACAGTTATGGTTGGTGCCAGGAATATTGAGGGGCAATTTCTAGCCTGGAACCCACAGAAGTTCACTGTGCCGACTTCGGAAAGTCTTCACTTTGCATATGCTTTCATTATGTGGCTTGAATCAGGAATACATTTGTAGATGATTGAGGAAGTCTGTTTCCACTAATTAGAAGAGTGTATATCTCCATGTAAAATGAATCCTAGAAAGTATTATTAGATTATAATATTAATTTAAAATTATTTGCCTATCCCCACTCCTCCATGGTTCTCCTGATGAAAACAGAGACTTCCCCCAACTGAGCAGAAACTGAGCTTGGCCCTTCTGGCTCCTCCTAACTCAGCAGTTATTTCCATTATACTGGTAAAGAGACTGAGGCTCATAGATCTGCACAAGTGAAATGGCTGCAAGCCGAGGAATCAATGCCAAAGACCAGCTCTGCCTGGCATTCCATCAAAGCATGTTTCTCCATGTTGCTCTGCTCTCTCCGTAGATTTTTCCTGAGACGTCGATGCAGAACTTTGTGTCATTTTCTGAAACACGCTGGGCTTGAATAAAAGAAGAACTCAAGCACCAAAAATGTGGAGACACACCAACAACATTAACTGTTTTCATCGTCCATACGGTGCTACTGTGACACAAAAAGAGTCCCAATTCATACTTTGTGGTATTTTCATGTAAGAGCTCCCGTAACACTGCTATATTGAGAAAGCGGATAAAAAGTGACTTTGTTTTGGTCTATGCAGAGTAGAATAAAATGCCTTTCTGTTGAACTGATATAACTCTGAGGAGAAGTGACGGAGCAGTTAGCACTAGGCCGAGCAGTTTAACACAATGAGCCCTTTTCTCCCTGTCTTTATGTAATCGTAAGCAGACTGGTAACCTAATTAATGGGGAATGATCCCTCCCCACACTCTGGCTTTTACAACAGGAAGAACAAAATAAAACAAACAGTCTTTATAAATAAATTAAAATTCTAACTAAAAAGCTAATTATAAGTGTATTTGTTTTGTTGGAGGTAAGGCACATCTATTATCATAAAGATAATTAACTCAGTCTGGCAGACCTAATAAAAGGACAAGTTTAGCATTGGCTTAGCCGGAAGCCGAAGGCAAGCAATTTTTATAATTACTAGTTATTGTAACTGGGCTCAGAGAAAGTGGTCTGTGATATTTAAACAGTAATGTTAATTTGCATTTGGTCCTGCCCCCTTTTCTCATGAAAGAATAAGTAGAAAAGGAAAAAAAAAACTGGATTAAGTACAAGAAACTTCAATAACTAAAATATATTTAAATATATGAACCATCCAAAATAAAACCCTTTTCTTTATCTATAAACTCAACTTCTCTGAACAGATAAGGCTGACATTACAAGGGAAATGTTCTAGCAATCAGTAAACAATTTACTGCCATAGCCTGAGATTTCGTCCTGTAAGTGGAAAGTATACAATCTACAACTATGGGGAAAAGCCTGATGAAGGGAGCCTATTTCACTCTACCAACTAGAGATCTGCCTGTCTCTATTTCAGCTATATGGAGAGGTGGGGAGAATGGAAATAGCAGTAAAATAAAGAACACCCTAAATATGCAAACAATTTTGTAACCAATCACTTGTATAGTCATCATAGAAAGATGAAGAAACAAAGAACCAGGCATCCTGCAAAGAGGATGAAAGAGTCCATTATCACCTGAGAGTTGCCCTTGAATACTCCACAGATGACTCACTACTGGAGTAAAACAAATCAACCTTTTTAAGAGTGGAAGTTACTCTTTAACTGCTCCTATAATAAAGGCTGTAGAAATAAGTAATAACCAGTGTCAGAAAACAGGTTCATAATACACTAAGAAAAGCACTTTAAGGTAAAACACCTGTTAGTCAAGTACAGATTTTATTATGTTCTACATATATGATGATAGAGGCAGCCATTACATTTGGTAAATATGTTGTATAATTTCTCAATATAATGCACAGTCTTCGCTCCGTTACCAAGGTGAATATTTAGCCCATCAGAGTAACAAATTGCATTACCAAATCTTGTGGGAAAAGGCTGCCAGAGAATGTGGCAAATGGGCTTTCCCTGCATTTCTCAGCCTCCACGTCTTGTTGATGTTTTTGCATCCTCCTTGGTCCTTTTTCACATTAAAATGATTTTTGTTCCATTTTCTGAGGTATTATAATTGGGAAAGCACATTTGATATAGTCCCTTGTTTTCAGTTTTGCAATTCAAAGAGGGAGAAAGTATAAAAGTAATGCTGTGAAAGATGAGTGCTCTGCTCCTAAAACAGCATTCCTTTTCTGCAATCTTCATTTCCATTTACCTCTCAGCTGGATCCGAACACTCATCCTTAATTTTTTCTCTCCTCATTTTTACCAGATCATGTTTTTTCTTGCATGCTGTTACAATATGCTTTCCAGCAATATTCACTAATGCAGCAGGATTTGGTATGGATTCTCAGTAAAAGAAAGAGTATCTTCAGTGTAGTTATTCAAAACAACATTCTTGAGTTAATGTGGCAAGGATAGGCATCTGATTCAAACTCTTCACAGGATATAAGTTGAGAAAGATTATTGAGAACCATGATGCTTTCTTGAGGGTAGGGGAGTAGGAAAAGGACACTCTGGAATGGGGATCTCTGAGGCAAGTGATAAGGTGATCAACAGAAGCATTGATACTATTTGTACTCTCAGAACCAGCTCTTCAGGTATAATAGATGCATATTAAATTCAGACATTTCATGAATTGCATGTTACTCTCCTCTTTCTCCTCTTCCATTCTGCTTCTTCTTTCTTCACTATTGAAGATTGAAAACAGAACCTCACACATTCTTTTTTTTTTAAATATTTATTTATTACTTCAGGTTACATCTCCATCACAGTGTTTTCTTTTCTTTCCACCCCTCCCAGTCCTGCCCTCCCACCTTCTACCCCCTCCCTATCCCTTCCATCCCATTCCTCCGGAGCGGAGTGTCCCTACATAACAGTCCCCCACCCCAGTTCAGCAGCCATATGAGAGCCAAGAGCCTCCTCATACACTGGGGGCATATAAGGCAGCACCACTAGGGCAAAGTGTCTCATTGACAGGGAAAAAGTCTATGTTCATGTTACCTTTGGTCACCTCACACATTCTAATCTGATATTCTATGATCTAGTTACACTGGTAGCTAGGTGTATCTTTATTCTACAACCTAGTAGACTTTTCCCATCAGAAATGAAGCCTTAAGCTTATATAGTACTTAGATAGTAAGCCCTTAAACTTAAAGATTTTCAAATAATTTCTTCTTCTCTATATATTGGTAAGGTAGGTAAATTGGGATTGATTCTATAATTGCAGGTTCTATTGTAGGTCTTTTCTGGGGGGAAGGCCAGTAGCAACAGAGATTGAACAATGGGGGAAAGACAATTGAAAAGATATCCCCCAAATATTTTCCACATAGGAATGGACATAGCTGGTGGTCAATTTCTTTTAACTGCCATGTGTTACTGTGTACAGGCTAAACTCATCAGCCCAGAAATGAAATCAAATTGACTATTATTTGTATAATCACAAGTGGTAGTATCTAACTTTGTACAGTTGATCAAACCATTTTGTGATGATACTTAGGAACTCTTTGCCACAAATCCTCATTCTTGTCTTGAAATTATAATATTATGGAGAATAATATTTTTAAATGACAGAGAGGAGGTAAGGGGTCACAGTAAGTGGTACACTTCACTGAAGTGGTCTATATAATAGCCTTGGTATTTCATAAAAAGAAGACTATGGTCTTCATTTAATAGATTATCAAGCTGTTTCACTAAAAAAGTATCATTTTGAAGAACCCCTGTTTCATTTTCTTGGAGTGGGTTGAGTAGTTAGGAGGGAAGAGAGAATGCACTGATTTTTAGGAAGAAAAAAGATATGCTGCTGAATACAGGGCCTCTCTTTGAAAGGATACGCTTATTGTTTTTGTCATTGAACAGAGTCATGAAGATTAAGGATGACCTTAAATAGTGGTTAAGGGCTGAAATGTTGTGAGTCTCCAATTCTAAATATTTTCTATGGAGACTGGCTTATTTTGGTTAAAAGTATGAACCTGGTAGAGTATGACAGCCTTACTGAAGTCATTTCAGTCAAGTTTCTACTGCAGTATAAGTTGGGACACTCTTAGCAAAGGAGTTTGATTATCTTTGCTATGATTCGTTAGCAGAGTCAGTTGCGAAAGGTTGGGCAACACTGCCTTCTTTAACTGTTACATGAAACCTATGCATTTTCATTACATCCACAATTTCTCACACAACAGACCTGTTATATAAAGCTGTTTGGACCTAGTGCAGCACTCCTCCTCAGTTTTCAATGCAGGCCAAGTTGCTGGTCTTAAAGGATTGACTGTGGCCCTTTAAAAACATTCTCTGAGTTGGGTTGTTTAATTAATCATAGCAACAGATGCAAAGTGTATTGTTTCCTTGCTGAGAATAGCATGTTTTCTTTCTTACGAATTGATCCCTTTAACTTTCCTCATGGGAATACATTTTTTCCTTTCTCATGCAACCTGACTTTCAACTACAGATGTGCTAATCTGTCTGTAGGAAGTTCCAGGGCTCATTGATTTGTGGGATGCAAAGGTATTCATCTACTTTAGACAGAAAACTGAAAGAAGAGATAATTAAGTCACTTGGAAATTAGTTTTCAAAATCAGAATGGAAGCAGTGATGGAAAAACTTTCAAGTCATTGGGGTTTGGATTTGGTTAGATAAACATGTGAACTCTTGCAGGTTCTGTTGATTTAAGGGGGATAAAAATATGTTGTATTTCAACAAATGTACACACTCTACTTCTTCTGTGGGGATTGTAACACTAATTCAGCCTTCAATTTAAGTCACATGCTGTGCGCACACCTTTAGATGTTAGTAGATGCATGATCTCTATTTTATATAATTGGCATGGGTGGATCATTGTCATGAATCCCTCCGTGTGGCATCCAACACTTTGCTCAATATTTGCCATTCTGTGCAGTCATCCATAGTTACATCATTGATAACATCTACATACTTTTCACCCATTCAACCAAACATTAATCAAGCATATGCTGAATATCATCCATAGGTTCAGAGAGTTGATAGTAAGTTAGAACCCATTATAATTAATTAGGGATAAGTAACTAATTCATCCTATGTCAATTATCTGGCTAACAAACCAGTGAGGTTTTGAGAAGAAATATTCTCAAAAAAATATTTTGTGAATCATAGTGCAGATCTTGTTGGAAGCAGGCAGGATGTAAGTTTTAGAAAGCAAAGGAGTTTACTGGAGTTGCCCATGATATATTTAATTCAAAAAAAATGAATGAGTATCTGCAAAATGCAAAGGGCAAAGCTAAGACTATCAGCAGCATACCTATTAGAGACTTCAAAAAAGCAACCAGACTCTTGTACACTGCGTATTTAATTGGTGCATGAACCACCTTAGGCATCTGATGAAAGCCAGACTCAGCAGCATTGTGGATTCAACCTCCATATTCTGGGCCTTCTCTTTGAACTCCCATCTTCATTTCCCCACATCCTTCTATACTCTGGGAATCCTTGGTACCCCTGCTTCACTGGTGATGCTGAGCTTTCTCCCATCATCAGGCCTTCACTTAACTATTGAGGTTTGCCTGGACCCCCTTCTCCATCACACTAGTGCCCAGCTATGTGCTATCTACCCTTCAGGTATCCAGAAAACTGCCTCTCTTTTTCTCTGTACGTTCTTTATCTCCAAATTTAATGTTTATGCATAGAGGCTGGGAGACTCTATGCATCTAGTATATCAATATTCAACTCAGACCTTGGTAATGCTACTTGTAGTATACCCTCTAAATGAGAAAGAGGTCTCTAGAATTCCAATATTCACCTCATAGTATTTATTGTGGCTTTGAATGAACTATTTTATATTATCAGACTTCATTTCATCTGTCTTATAAAAATCATAAAACATTCTAAAAAATCAGTTGACCATAATATGATTGTTATGTTAATTGATAGATATTCTTAATATAAAAACATAAAGTACTTTTATCTTTAATTCCCTGTGTTCATAGTAATATGTTGCTGGTAATATATTGTTAGATTTCTATCTAGCATCTCATTTAATTTATGTTAATTTGAATGGCATTATGTTTTTAATTACAATCCAATTTTTTTATTGCTAGTAAATAGCAAAGCAATTGACTTTTATATTTTAATTTTGTACCTACAAACTGACAATAATTTCTTATTAATTCTGGGAAATTGTATGTGTTTGGTATTATTTTCATAGATAATATCAAGTCCAAATACACAGTTTTATCCCTTGGTTTCAAGTCTATATGCCATCTGTTTCCTGGGTTTTTGTTGATGTCATTTCCAGACAAGAGTCTCACTCTGCTGCTTGCCGACTTTGAACTCTCTATCTAATGCAGGCTGGCCTTGAACATATTACTGTTTTGATTCTAACTCCCAAGTGTTGGCATTACAAGTTTGAGCCACTATATTGGGATGATTTCTTTTTAAGCCTCCATTCTCGTAGATGAGGTTTGCATTATATTCGTGGATAGGCAAATGGAGATTATGTGTTGCTTGATTCCTAATCTTAGCAGAGATATAATATATTCTCACCATTAATTATCAGGTTAAACATAGTTATTATTTATTTGCTTGTTTGTTTTTATTTTGTTTTGGTTAGATACTCCCAATCGAATTTAGGAAGTTCCCATTCATTTTTGAACCAATGCCATTTTTTTTGGCTTCTCTTTGCACCAGGCACACACATATACATGCAAGCAAGACACCCATAGACATAAAATAAATTAACAACTACTACGCTACCACCAATACTACTTCTACTACTACTACTAATAATAATAATAATAAATAATAATAAAAAATAATAAACTTAGTTTCATTGAAGGTATTAAATTTATGAGTAAGTGGTTAGTCACAAATATTAGTTTACTCTTACTTTAGTTTCTATGCTGTACCTAGTGCTGGTCACTCATTTATCTCCATCACATTTTTTTTTTTTTGCTCAATTAACTTTCTATCTTCTTATTGAGTTATTAACCTAAAAGCAGCATAATTTCTATGATCATGATATTATTAGATTTTATTTTATTGAATTCTGCTTTTTATGTTTTATTGTTTGTAAATTGATATTTAAGTTTAGTTATCTCTTCTCTTTCTAGTTTCTTCAGGTAAAATCTTATGTTATTTTAACTTATAAATGTAAAAGAAAGATTTATAAAACTCACAGAAGAAAATAAAAAGTACACCCCTTGACCCTGAATTTCTCAAAGACTTCTTAGGGGCTACATCAAAATTACAAGAAGAAAAGATATATAAATTTTACTCTAGCGGATTGAGAAACTTTCCTGTTGTGAACAGCATCAATATTTTCTGTTGTTTTTGAGATTGTAATTTAATTCCATTTCTTTCTTCTTTTTCCCCCAAAATTCCCATATATCTATCCTCTGTAATGTCCCTGTCTGATTTTCATTTTCAGGGAAATACTGATGTTCTAAAGTGATATAAGAAGTTGTCCCTCTCTCCTATTTTTGAACAAGTTTGAGCAAAGATTGACTTTATAAGGAAGAGATTCCTATAATTAATAAGTAAAATCATCAGATCTGGGTTTTTCTTGTTAATGTGACTAATGTTTTGCAATTTTAAGTATACGCGTGTTTCGTTGCATGTATTTCTGTGCACTAATTGTATGCATGGAACCTGAAGGGGCCAGAGAAATGCAGATCCCCTGGAACTAGAGTTATAGACAGTTGTAAGGTGCTAAGCATCTAGCTGCTGACCAGAAGCCATCTTGAGCCCATTTGGAAGAATACTACTACTAATATAATATCCTGATAATTGCTTTATTACAAAAAAATTAACAGTTGCAATAAGAGAGTTGTATGTTTAAAACAATAAGCTATTAATTAAAACAAGTAAAATTAAATTAAATGGAAAGACATGGACTAGAAGATTTATTATTATTTGAAAATTGTCTAACCACCACCTTGACCCACAGATTGAATGCAATATCATCAAAATGTAATGGGATGTTTTTCAGAAAATAAAGAAAACAAAAACTTAAAACCGATGTGTAAAACAGGGCCAAACAGCTGAAGATTGATGCTGTAATGTATGGAGAGAAAATGGAAACTGTCCAGACAGCCACTGGTATGTCATTTCTTAGTTTTGGAAGCTGCCAGCCCTGCACTTCCTACATAATCAGATATATTTATCCCTCTCAGATCTCTGAGGTGGTTGAAGAATAGATAGCTAGAGTCTCATAGTTAAATTTTGAGTTGTTTAGGAATCAAGAGGATGTTCTGGATCTAAGAAGATGTTTTTAAAATTGTGATGCAAGTTAGTATGAAAGCTGAGTTAGATATACAACTTTAAACTCATGGAGATGGTTAGATGGTAGAATGTTAAAGTCAGGTGCCAAATACATATGGACTGGACATTGGGAATGTATGCTAAGCCATATACCTCTCATAATTGTGGCCTATTTATTTCTGTTGTTTTGTATTGTATTTATTGCTATAAGGGAAAGAACCATTTGTTGGACTGAAAGGGGGAGCTTTTAGGGGGGAAAAGATATACCTTAAACTTAAAAAGGAAGAGGGTGGGAGGGTGGGACTGGAGGGGGGAGTAGGGAGGGGATTGTGGTTCAGATGTAACTTGAAGAAATAAAAAAAAACCTATGTGTAACATATAACTAAAGCAATTTTGTGAAAGAACAAAACTAGAGGCTTCATACATTCTAATTTCCAAATAATTACAAATCTAAGGTAAAATTGGATTTGCACATGGTATTTTGGACTTGTTACCAGAAATGAAGGCATAAAAAGTAAAAGTAGACAAGTTATACTATATGAAACTGGAATCTTCTCTACAGCAAAGAAGAACAGTCAATGGCCTACAAGGACAGTCTACAGAAAGGCAGCATATAACATTATAGCATAGACCTCTGTAAAGCTATGGTGAATTGCAAAGTATACTAAAACTCTTGGAGTCTAATAGTAAAATTTCTTTATTAAAAATACAAATGCCAACACAATTCTCTATAGACCTTGGAAGAACAATTCTCAACTTCATATGGAAAAATAAAAAATTAATCATGTACAATAAAAAAACATCTGGAGGTAATACCATCCCTGATTTCAAGTTATACTTCAGAGCAATAGTAATAAAAAGACCATGGGATTGGTATAGAAGTAGACCAATTGATCAATGGAATTGAACCAAAAACCTAGAAATAAACACACATACCTACGGTCACCTAATTTTTGACAAAGAAGCCAAAACTGTACAATTGAAAAAGGAAAGAATCTTCAACAAATGGTTCTGGTCTAATTAGATATTAACATGTAGAAAAATGCAAACAGACCTATATTTATCACCTTGCATAAAACTTAAGTCCAAGTGGATCAAAGTCCTTAACTTAAACCTGGACACACTAAATCTAATAGAAGAGAAAGTGGGGAAAATCCTGGAACTCATTGGTATAGGTGACAACTTCCTGAACAGAACACCAATAGCTCAGGCTCTAAGACCAACAATCAATAAATGGGACCTCATGAAACTGAAAAGCTCTGTAAGGCAAAGGACAATATCATTAGAACAAAATAGCGGCCTACAGATTGGGAAAAGATCTTTACCAACCATACATCCCACAGAGAGCTAATATCCATAATTTATAAAGAACTCAAGAAATTAAACACCAAGAAACCAAATAATCCAATTAAAAATGGGAAACAGAACTAACCTGAGAATTCACAAAAGAGGAATCTCTAATGGCTGAGAGACACTTGAAAAATTGCTCAACATCCTTAATCATCAGAGAAATGCAACTCTGCATTCTATTGGCCAGGAAGCAAAATGACACATTCCCTATGGAAAACAGAATGAGAATTCTTCAAAAACCTAAAACCAATGCTAAATATGTCCTTGCTATATCATTTCTGTATACATATCTAAAAGAATTGAAATCAAAATCTTGAAATCATATCTGTGCTTTAATGATGAATGCACCTTTATTAACAGTAACATTCCTCATGGAGCACTCTTTTTTTTTCTTGAATAATGCCTTTTGTTTCTAATTCCAAATTATGAAATGTTATTGCACTTTATCTGGGTAGGCATTTAAATAGTGAATTCTTTCCCATACTTTTTCTTGTTATACTATTTTTTGATACTTAAATTCTTCTCAACAAATTTCTGAAATTTTTTTCTGATTTTCTTTACTGTTTTATATTTCATTAAAAAGTTTGAATTTTTAAAATATGGCATAAAAGAATGGCCTTCATTTTTTATTGTTAAGATAGATAGCTGATTTAAATCATCAGTACTACTTCGTTTTTGTTTTTTTTTTAATTATTTTTTATTCCTTCAAGTTATATCTCAATCATAATTCCCCTCCTTACTCTCCCTTCCAGTCCCACCCTCCCACCCTCTTCCCCCTCAACCACTCACCCTCTTCCCTTTTTTTTTAAGTTTAAGTTATATCTTTTTCCCCTTAACAGCTCCCCCTTTCAGTCCCACAAATGGCTCTTTCTCTTATAACAATAAATACAATACAAAACAACAGAAATAAATAGGCCACAATTATGAGAGTTATATGGCTTAGCATACATTCCCAATGTCCAGTCCATATGTATTTGGCACCTGACTTTAACATTCTACTATCTAACCATCTCCATGAGTTTAAAGTTCTATATCCAACTCAGCTTTCATACTAACTTGCATCACAGAGGGTGTTCTGGATCTAAGAAGATGTTTTTAAAATTGTGATGCAAGTTAGTACTACTTCTATACAAACCATTTTCCAAGTGAAAATTAGGAATATCTAGCTCCTATATCAATTGTGTATATATACACAAGCCATTTTGAGTTCTTTTCTCTAATTACATTGATATATTTTCTCTTTCTTAGCCTCTCATAACTTTTGAAAGACTTCTCAGTGAATAATTCTAAAATTTCTTTGTATAAAGAAATCCACTGTTTGTGATAGTTGCTATCAAAAAGTCTAGAATTTCACATTGCATTTTTTAGAATTACATAGGTACAATACCTTAAAAAGAGTAAAACTTAATTTTATATCAATATACAAAGATCTATACTAGTATAGCAAAATATAACCTTAATTTTGTGTCAATATGCAAAGAAGTACAGAAATATCTTAATCTAAAATATGTAATATTTACCTTCAAAGATCATACAATTTTTTGTTCTGTTTTTTATACATTTATTTATTAATTCAAGTTACATCTCAATCATAGCCCCCTCCTTCCTCCCCTCCTGGTCCTACCCTCCCATCCTGTACCCCCTTTCCCATCTATCCTATTCCTCTGTTGTAGGGGCCCCCTACATATCAGCCCCCTCACTTCATCAGTCACTTGAGGACTAAGAGTTTCCTCTTGCTCTGGAGCCCAACAGAGCAGCTCCACTAAGGTAAAATGTCCCACCAAAAGGTAACAAAGTCCATGACTGAGACAGCCCCACCCCTACTAGCTAAGGGATCTGTATGAGGACCAAGTTGCATAACCTCTATATTTGTTTAGGGGAGTTTAGGTCAAGTATAAGCTTTTTTTCTTCTCTGTAAGCCTCTAGAGGTCTAGGTTAGTTGGTTCTGTTGATCTTTCATATGTTGAATTTGATCCCTTTGGAACTCTCTATTTCTCCTCTCTCTCTTATATAGGACTCCCAGAGCTTCACCTAATGTTTGACTGTGTGTCTCAGCATCTGTTTTGATCTGCTGGGTGGCATTTCTCATAGGATGGTTATGACAGGTTCCTGTTCCTTTGGGTCTGTGGGTTGAGGGTAGTTATCTTGCACTACATGGCTAACATCCAGTTATAAGTGAATACGTGCCATGTGTATCTCTTTTGGTCTCGTTGAAGTTCATTCAGGATGAGCTTTTCTAGTTCCACCCATTTGACTGCAAATTGCATGATTTCCTTTTTTTCTGATAACTGAGTAGTAGTCCATTGTGTAAATGTACCACAGTTGTTTTTTTTTTTAATACAAATAAAGATTCTATGAACATAGTTGAGCCAATGTCCTTGGGGTTTGGTGATAATCGTTTGGATATATCCCTAAGCATGGTATGGCTAATTTTTGAGGTAGAGCTATTCCAAGTTTTCTAACATATTACCAGATCATACAATTATAAAATGCCCTTCACCCTCACAAGCTGAGGAAATCTAAATCAGTGATTCTCAACCTGTGGGTTTGTGACACCCGCATATCAGATATTCACATTACATTTCATAACATAGCAAAATTGCAGTTATAAAGTAGCACCAAAATAATTTTATGGTTGGTGGGTCACCACAACAGGCAAAACTTTATTAAAGTTTTGCAGCATTAGAAACATTGAGAACCATTGAGCTAAGTGAAGATGCCGGGAGAAAAGAAATGGTCCCTGCTCTGTTCAATATTCATGTTATCCTAAAAATTAAAAGAAAATCGCCATTAAAATAGTGGCTTAAATGGTTGACCCTCCCATTCAATTTCAAGTGTTGAAATTAACATTTTTGTCTTGAATTAATTATTCAGAAACTGTCACCATGCTAATCATATAAGTATTTTGAAACACATAAAATTTATAACACATATAGCATATATACTTTTATTTAGAGATGTTCTTCCTGAAAAAAAATTTTAAGTTTTATTCTGTATTTGGTTATGTCTTACATACTTTTTAGATACAAAATAATAATGCAAATAAATATTTAGTTGTATTTTTCAAATCTAGTAAGAAGGCCATCATAGGCAATAGCATTTATCAACAGTGTGGGACTGTACATATCAAGTATTCAATGACTGCTATTATTAACATTATTGTATGAGATCTATGGAAATTATTTAAAGAGATTGAATTTTAAGCATGTGTACTAAATTAATTTATTTACTTTTTTAATGTATTCTTTCACTAAGAATTAATGTCTCAAATATACTATGGAAGCCACATAAATTAAGAGAGAGTAGTTCACGTGGCCTGAATACTTGGACCTTGGTTGACTGTAATGGGACATCAGTGATAAAGTTGAATTGTATGAGATTTATTGGAAATCAGGGTCAGTGTAGGTATAATAAGTTAAAGTGAGTTCATAGGAAAAGAGTTTTCTAACCCAATATGCCTATTGTCCTCATGAGGACTCAGGTGTGTGAACACAGAAGGATATAAAACAATCTCTGGGTAACAAAGAAGCCAGTGAAGGTATAACGGGGCTATAACTGAGATGTCAAAGTGCTTCCAGAAATCAGGAAGAGAGATTGCAGGATTCCCTTCCAGATTTCACAAGCACTTCTGGGTTGACACCTTAATTTTAGACTTGCAGCCCCTAGAACTCGGAGATAAATGTCTGTTTTTTGTGGTTTACACCACTCACTTTGTAGTACTTTATTACAGTAGCTCTTGAAGATTAATTTAGCAGCTACCTAAGAGGGACACCGTGAGAAGTGTACTCACAGACTGTCCATTTAAGGTGAGTACAGTGGAGTGATGCTGGTTAAGAACCAGATCCATGTAATCTACCAATGTCAGGCTGTGGGTTAGAACACAGCAGTAAATTCTAACCTTATAGAACTATTCACAAAGATAGTGATTAGAAAATAAAAATACTCCAAGCAAGTGCTAATCTAACTACCAGTAGTTTAAAAGCACTAAAAATAATCTTTTTCCCCCTGCATTTACAAAGAAAGAAATGGATTCAGGTAGGATTCATTATTTACTGTAGGGCTAGTGGCTATGTAGAAGAGTGTTTTAAAGGTGAAAAAGCTAGCTATGTTTTGTAACCTTTGAAAATTTTTTATCAAAACATTAAAACCTTTTATTACCTATTGAAGACAGATATGAAAATTAAAAATATAATAAACCCAATATTTATTACCCTCTAATTTAAAACATTGGAAAGATTATTAAATTGCTTCATTTCTTTGTATCAAGGCTAATTTGAACACTACTTTCCTCTTGTTGAATAACTTGAAATATAGAATGGACAATTTTTATAAGCTGTGGCAAATGGTTACCCACCTTCCTAAGGGTGGATTTCTTTCCCAAACCGTATCTCAACCTCATGAAATGTTTTGTGAATTTCTTTAATGTGAAGAGTCTGTTCCAATTTCTATCAATGATTTACTCTTTTTGCTACCACCTCTTTCTTCATGAATGGTGATAAGTTCTTCTCCACTAACTTATCCTTTTTGGCTACATATTTTCTGCCTATAAATGGTTTTAGCTTTATACATTCAGACATTTCTTTTGTCATTTACATTTGACTCAGATTCTACTTCCAGTGACGTGATATTTTCATTTCTTTCCTATACAGTAAAATGGCAGATGGTAAGAATGGAATGCCTTTGTCTTTTAGAATCCCTGTGTTGAAGCCTAAATATTCGGGGTAATGAAATTAGAGGGTTATGGTGATGCTGGAAAGTGATGCGATCATCTGCACAGATCTTTCATGAGTGGTATCCATATCCTTATCAGAAGTCACACAAGATATAGTGACCCTTTCTCTGCAGTGACTGTCAGATTCCAGAAGAAAGGTCTATGTACAAATGAGAAGAGAGCTTTCATCAGCTATTAGATGCCCATGCATCTTAACCTTGGACTTCACTTACTTTCTTTCTATAATGTTGAAAACTACAGTTCTGTGGCCTCAGCCTGGCTATGCTATTGTGATCTGGCAGCCTACCAAGACAGTCTCTTCATTAATGAGAGTCAGTAAGGCAAAGCAATTGCATGGTTTGCATCTTCAGGTAAACTCACCAGCCATATGCACAGGAACAATCACTATAAGAATTTGAAAGATGTGAAATGATTGGTCAGAGATCATTATGCACATTTGTTGGTTATAGAATGATTTGTAGACTGAAAATCATGAATGCTGATCTGTTCTAAAATTACTTGTGGTTAATGTGCCATGATAACTGAAATTTGAACCTTGTGAGGGAGAATTTTCTTTTTTGTTTGTTTCTTGAATTTTGAGATTGTAGTCTAATTTCAACATTTGACCCTTTCCTCCCTTCAAGCCCCCCACGTACTCCTCCATGTTCCCTAAATTCATGGTGTTTTTTTTTCATTAGTCATTATTGTATGCATATATATCTTTGAATATATATATGTATATATTCCTACATTCCTAAATAATACCTGCTCAGTCCACATAATGTTACTTGTATATATATTCAGGGATGATAATTAGGCAATGGAACTGGACTCTTCACTTCTGCATTTGATTGGTTGTGGTTTTCTGTAATGGTCTCCATGTTCAGCAAAGATAAATTTTCTTGATTAGGTGTGAAAACTATCCACAATTAAGTATAAGGACAAATGTTTGTAGATAGATATTAGGGATTATTCTGGTTTAGTAAATTAATTGTAGATTCTCCCAGAACCAAAGACCACCTAGCAAAAAAACCCAGTACCAGACATGAGAATCCCTCTTTTGAACTTGTTATTCAGGGACATATAATAGACTCTGAAAATATACAGCCTATTACAGTTGCCTTTGGTTAGCCCTCCTGGTCAGAGGTGGAAAGTAAGTCCTTATTGCTGAAGACAACATGCACTTTAGGTCTAGGGCCCCAAGGTCTCTGAGCTTAAACTGACCTGAATTCCCTCCCTCTCCTCAAAGCCTAGTTTTCATGGTTCCAGAAAGTGTTATATGATATTTGGAAGAAATGAGGCAAGCAATAGTCTTACCCTGTTATGACGTGTATGAACCCCATGTATGAAACTTGGCTATTGGAGGAGAATTTTATTTTAACAACTATAATGAGAAATTGATATGGTTTGGCTTCATCAACAAGATGAATACTTAGACACAATAAATTATACACAATGTCTTCAAATTATGTATTGAGGAATAAAGTAAGGAAGAAAAGGAAATGTAGAAGGCAGTGGTTCTCAAAGTTGGGTCATTTGAGTAAAAAAAATAAATACTATCTAAGAACTTAGAACCACAGAATGAAACTCAATCAGATGAACAGAATCAAACACACAGGGAGGGGCTGAGCAGATGATTTTAAGTGTTTCTGGGAAGTTTTCATTTTATAAGTCTAGGACATATAAGATATTTTCAGAGAATATGAACTAAGAATAGGGGCATATTTCATATTCAACATTAGAAAAGAGTCCAGAAATAATTTCATTAATACTCTGAGTCAGGATTACCTCTACGAATGGGGCTGCTATGTATATCTGTTTATACCTTCTCTAATCCATGTTGTTTAAAGCATGGAGAATCTTGTTTGACAGGATTGGCAGAGCAAAATTTTGAGTTCAGCTCATTTTGCCTCAAAATTTCATGCTCCTTAGTTTCTACCACATTATAGTTTCAGGGAACAATCACAGTATAATTAAAGGTTTATATATGGGTTTAGTTCCAAATGCTGCTAATAAATGTGTGTGTGTGTCCTTGTAAATAATACCACCTTCTTCATATTGTTACTGGAAGTATTGAAAGAGAAAATGAAGGTAAAGTTTGTAGCAACAACATTGCTAAGAATTCCATCCTGTTAGTAAATTCTCACATGGTATACAGTCCTCTAGTTCTTACTACCAAATTTCTAATTATTTTATAACTCTAAATATTTACATTTTAAACACTTAAGATGATAAAGATCTTTGACTTATTCACTGGTGAAGCTTCAGGTCCTAAAATAAGTCCAAGAACATAATATGTACTTGATTAAAATTTATTGAATGATTCTTGTCACCATCATCACCACCATTGAGGTGATCCCATGATCATATTCTAATGACTAGATGTCTGCCAGTATATTTTTTTTCTTCCTCCTTAGAAGTGGAAAAAAGCCTATCTTTCTCTCTAAGTCCACGTGTGCTCACAACAAAAGAGCTGACAGAAAGCATGTTATAAACACCATTTTTTTTCAGAGTTCTTGAATTTGAGAAGTAAGTTAACAGTCATATTTCCTATGGGTCCCCTAACCAGATGAGGGACGCACATCCCAAGGAAGAGAAGCACCATGGTCTTATATGCTAAAAGATGGAATGGACATAGAACCTATAGTCTATGTAACTTCTTAATCACATCCATACAGGGAGGGACCACTATGATCTCATCAGTTTTTTTTTAATTGAAAATAGTTTCTTTTTCCATACAGTATATTCTGATTATGGTTTCCCCTCCCCAACTCTTTCTAGATTCTCCTCACTTCTCCACCCACCTAAATCTCCATTTCCCCTCTCTATCTCTCTTGCATTAGAATACAAACAGACTTATCACTTACTAAAGTCTCAATTTTATTATCATCACATGAGTGATGATAAACCATATCTGAATTATGGAAGGAACATATTAAGTTAGAGCACTTCATTGTAGCTATATGAAACTAAATAACAGAGCTTTAAGCATTGAGAACATGAATTAAAACTTTATGGGCAATCCCTGGACCATGTTGATACCTTCATCTTTCACAGTAGTGGATTTTGGCATTGATAACATACCACATTAAGGCATATTGTGTTTGCACTATCTTATAGCTCACTGTAGGGATATGCTAGAAGAAAGGAGAACTCTGGGCATAAGAATTTTTTCAGAGCTCAGAAACAATCATTCTGTGTTTTGTGTTTAAATAAATACTATTTTGGCACACTTACACCATTGTTGGTCATATCCTAATGGATCCAAATTTATAGTCATGAAACAACACGATCATTTGAAACTTTCATCAATTTGGGCTCTTAGTTCATTCATCATTCCCAATTTTTGAATGACCAGACTTTACTTCTATGTGTTAAGTCCCTGTTCAGAGTCCTTACTCTCCATGATACAGACAACTGCCACAACTTCCATATGACTGAGAGTGAGGATGGCATTTGTTTCACAGAATGAAAAGATGACTACAATTATCTCTACCCTGTCCAAGTTACTGGGATAAACTCAACGAAACATTTCTCATACAGAAGTTAGAATTCCTACAGAAGGTAATGTTCAGCATGGGATAAAGTAAAGGCAGCACATTTGGGCTGGAGGGACTGTAAATCTTATTCATGAAAGGAAATAAGGGCTATAACAAAAAATATATATGAAAAGGTCAGAAGTTGGAATAATCAGTGCAAATTATGGAGTTGGAAGGGAGACAGATCCAAGAAAATGGTTCAGGACCAGCACTTTAAAAATGTGATGCCCCATGGTGCTCTCTGCATGATACTAAGTCTTGCAGGATTAAGAACTTTTTCTTGTGTGCATTTTAAATGCTTTGATTTGTACTTAATGACAGGGAACTTGTATATGCCACTCAGTAGACATGGATCTGTCCATGACCTGCTAAATCAATGCATATTCACTGAAATCTCTTGTCATTGTTCTTTCAGAGAAAGCGCGGCATCCATTCCACCATGTGGAGATCTGACTGGTCCCTATCTATCTGCATTTGTAACCAGCTGGGGCTTTCATTGGCTTCATTATGCCATTTATTTATCAGGAGACAGTTTTCTTGTCGTCTTTGTTTTCCTCAGTGGAAGTTATGCTGCTTTGTTTGTGTTATAACAGAGAACAAGTCATTTCCTTTCCAACATTAGCAGGCCCATCAGTCACACACTTTGACTTATAATTTTGAGTGCCTTTCAGCACTTCTAGGACCAAGAAAGGATGATATTATTCTGAGCCACAACATTATGGGAGTAAGAAATTCCCTCAAGAGGCCATATAATCCAATCCTCTGACTCCAATTGAACATCGCGTTTTGAAGAGGCCATCACTTACAGATGAAATCGTCCTGTTCACTTTATATTCACATGACATTGATGGGGACTACATTTTCTGTGAGACTAGATGAGAAAATAGCTCTCTTGAATACAAAGAATACCCTTTATTCCTTCTACCAAAATTTACAGCTGGGCAAAGAAATGGATAAACTAATACTAATAATCTCAGTATGCGGTGGTGGCGCACGCCTTTAATCCCAGCACTTGGGAGGCAGAGGCAGGCGGATCTTTGTGAGTTCGAGGCCAGCCTGGTCTACAAAGTGAGTCCAGGACAGCCAAGGATACACAGAGAAACCCTGTCTCGAAAAACCAAAAAAAAAAAAAAATAATCTCAGTATGCCACAGTTAGAACTCAGTGTGATAGGTAAAGTCCATAGTGGTATCTTTTTTTTTCTCTTTTAACATTACAAATTTGCTCTAGTTCAGCTTAAAATAATATACATTGTCCTGTAATTCCATGAGTCGGGAGTCTGAACACAGGTGAGCTTGATATTCTGGATGGTATGTTACAAGATTGAAGTTCAGCGAGTAGGAAGAGATGTGACCTTCTAGCTCATAGTCCTCTTTAAAGCTCCTGATTGTTGGAGAATTCCAGTTGAAGCCTAATATTCCCAAATTCTTGCTATATGCCACCCACAACCTGTTCTTACCTATCTTAAGAAGGTGCCCACCCCTAGGGTGAGAGGGAATAGAACCAACCTGGATGTCTATCAACAGATGTATTGATAATGAAAATGTGGTACATATACCATATTGAGTATTATTCACATGTAAAGAAAAATAAAATCATGAACCTTGCTAGGAAATGGCTGGACTTAGACTATATAATATTAAACAAAGTTACTCAAACACAGAAAAAAAAAAACCGATCTCAAATTTAGATTCTAGCATACGATGTATATTTGGGCATATATAATATAAGCAACTATACGTATAGGTACAGTAAGATATCTAGAAAGGAGACAAAGAAAAGGTAGCATTAGTTAATGAGGAAGAACAGAATTTTTAAAGAAAGACATATGAGATGTAATAAATGAACAACATAAAACTAAGTGTTTTTCTAATTTCAACTCTGTCATTTTTTGAGGACACTAAGTCCATAAAAATGCAATTGATAGTGAAAATGTAAAACCCTAACAAAGCTCTATGGCTTTAGAATTGTCATTCTAATTATAAAAAAGTTTGTTGAGAAACATAGAGTTTAGGACTGGAAAAGTATTTGACTGGCTAACATTATCTAGTTCTGTAATGTTTTTAATCTCTGAGTTCAATTACAATAAAGTGATTACAAAAAGCAGTTGTTTACATTGCATGCAGCCTAATCAGCTCCACAACATAACATATTACCTTCTCAAGACAAAAATAAGAATACATAATAGGTAATGACAGAAGAATCAGAAGTTTACAGTCATCTAAATACACTGTCTCAATCCCTTAGTTTCCACTAAAATAATCTATAATATATAGCACAATATATTATATGCTTTTATATATAATTGCATATTTATAACATATATTTAAGTATTTAAGTAAATATATTATATCATATAGTATATATTTAAATAAATATAATATATTACATACAGAAGTAGCATAATATATATTTAAGTTAATATACTATAATATAAACATAATATAATATATTTACATACACACACACCCAACAACTGCCTCATATTTCTCTTACCATTTCTAAGAATGTACTTCATTAGAGGTCAGGCCCATTTCAGACAATCTCTTCATTTATAAACTCAATGACCTGAATAGATACTGTAATTATGCTCTCAAATTCCCTTTATCTTTGCTTAATACAGGAGTGATATCCAGTACCTCTCAAATTGTATTGGGCATGTGAGAAAGTGGAAGATCTTAAAAACCATCTTAGAGTTTACCTTATCACAGGTGGAGACAAATGAACTCCACATGCTCGTTTTCCATGCTGGCAATTCATTCTCAGATGTAGTAGATTAATAACATACCAGTTGATTATTAGATTGATAGACTATAGAGAAAAGGTAGGAAATTTGGACTTAATGAACATGGAAAGGCAATTCTTGCATCATTTCAGATTTATTCATTAGTGTATTTTTTGGTACTTCCTGGTCCTAGGTGGCCTCATAATTTTGGTGGTTGTTTTGAGCAACAAAACAAAGGTAGGGTATCTTTCATGAAAGATCATCCCAGGCTTCCTAACAAGGTGGTAAATTGAATTCATCAGAAGTAGAAAGTACATGTTAAACATAGGCTTGTGTTTGGTTTCCTAATATTCTTTGGAATAAAAAGAGTCCAAATCAAGAGTCAAGCAGAGCAATACCATATTTTCACAAAAAAACCTACAACACCATACCATTAGATATCTAAAACTATTAAGAGCTTATGAACATGAGTACACTTACAGCATAATATCCCTGTAACACAATGTACATTCCACTTGCCCTTGCTTACTATAATGCACATAATTACTCAATAGTGTGTCTGTAAAAAACAAAAATATCCTATTAAGTAGTTTTATTTTTCAAAATTAAGTCATGTATTTTAAGGCTTATATTTTCCTGTGTTTCTCTTTTTTTATTTCCTTTCTGGTTCATTTGAAAGCAACTTTTCTCCTTGAAAAATTCAATTTTGAAAGACATGAACAACCATTTCTGTATTATCTCATGAAAGATTTTGTAACTACATGCGCCTTTATGACTCTTTCTCATTTTGCTTTCATTAAAAACTTGTATGTACAATTAGAATATGTAATTTGACTCAATTATATTTAAAAACTGAACCAGATGTATATGTATTCTCTTAGGGCACTGAAGCCCTCAGTATTGAAAGCAAATGACAAATGACTCTGCATCTTAAAGGTAAATGGAGGGATAGATATGCTCCTTATTTGGCTTTATATATTGTGAATAGAAACAAAACATGAAAAAGAAAAGCATCAAGGCAAATTTCTAAGCAAGAAAGAGAATTGCTGAATCATCATGGAATGGAGGTACATAGTTGTGGGATTCTAAAATTATAGTAAGTATATAAGATCAATATATGACATGAAAGAAAGTGGAACATACATGAGAGAAAATAAGTTGGGTGAGAGTTCAGTAAATACCTAACCTGTATGTTGTTAAGACATTGAAATATGTATCTCATCATTGTTCTTACCTTCCTAAGGTAACAGAGGCACAGGCATTATCTAGACTTGATTTCCCTCAAGACAACCAGCAGAATTGCATCTGAAACACAAGTCTGCTTGTATCACTTACCTGCCTTACAGCAAAACCACAAACAGTGCTTTTCCCTAGATTTTCAAGTAATCTTGTCATAATCTAATGGATAAAAATCAGTGTGCACAACTATGCCTTGTGTGCTCACTGGGTAGAAGAAGCTGTTTAATTTATCTGCGTTGCTGTCATTCTCTCTCCTACACCAGGGGAATTCTTCATTGTACTTAACAGGGAATCATAGCTAAATTTTGTTCTGATTTGGTCTTTGTTTTCTTCCATCATTCTTTGCTTATTTCCTCCCTTTGTGTTCCCAAAACCTTAGTTTATAATATATTACATTTACTACTCTTTACAACAAATATGTATTAGTTAATTGTTCTCATTTTGCTGTGAATAATTACGGGACAAAAACTATGTTTGAGTTATTTATGTTCATATAATGCTATCCCTGAAATTTAAATTTAACTGGTCCTTATTTTGTATAAATGTGTGAACCAATCCAGTTGACAATCAGTGAAGATTCTGGTAAGGCTCAGAGGAATAACAGCCTGTAGTCCTCAAAGACACTTATAAGTTACCAATGTTCTGTGTTATCTTCTGAGACTGTCTTTGCATGCCTCTCGACTGTTATCCACTGACCACCCTAAACCCCACTGTAAGTAGAGCAGAAGGATATAGATTTTCAAACCCCACATCTGACAAAGGGCTAATTCCAAAATTTACAAAGAACGAAAGAAATTAAATGTCAAAAACCCCCCAAATAATCCAATTTAAAAAATGGGGAAAAGAGCTAAACAGAGAATTCACAAAGGAGGAATTCTGAAAAGCCAAGAGACACTTGAAGAAATGGTCAGCATCCTTAATCATCAGAGAAATGCAACTCAAGAAGACTCTAAGATTCCATCTCACACCTGTCAGAATGGCTAAGATCAAAAGCTCAAATGACAGCACAAGCTGGCAAGAGTGTGGAGAAAGGGGAACCCTCCCCCACTGCTGGTGGGAGTGCAGGCTTGTGCAACCACTATGGAGGTCAGTATGGCGATATCTTAGAAAACTTGGAATAGCTTTGCCTCAGTACCCAGCCATACCACTTCTGAGTATATATCCAAATGACTCCTCACCGAATCACAAGGAAGTTTCCTCACCTATGTTCATAGCAGCCTTATTTGTAATAGCTAGAAACTGGAAACAACCCAGATGTCCCTCAACCTAAGAATGAATTAATAAACTGTGGTACATCTACACAATGGAATATTACTCAGCTATCAGAACAATGAAATTATGCAATTTGCAGCCAAATGGATGGAACTAGAGAAGATCATCCTGAGTGAGCCCACCCAGACTCAGAAGGATGCACCTGGCATCTATTCACTTATAGTAGGATTTTAGCTATATAGTAGAGGATATCTATACTATAACCAACGCACCAAAGGGAACATGGACATAGAATTTGTTTGTTTTTTAAGTTTTCTCTTCCTGGCAATGAGACACTTTTCACTGGTGGTACTGCCTTGTAGGCCCCCCAGTGTATGAGGAGGCTCTTGGCCTTCATATGACTTCTGAACTGGGGGGAGGGACTGTTATGTAGGTACACTCCACTCCAGAGTAGTGAGATGGAAGAATTAGGGGGTAGAGGGTGGGAGGGTGGGGCTGGGAAGGGGGGAAAGAGGACAATATGATGGAGATGTAACCTGAAGTAACAAATAAATGAATTTATTTATAAAAAAAAAAGCTCAAATGAGAGAACATGCTGGCAAGGGTGTGGAGAAAGGGGAACCATCCTCCATTGCTGGTGGGAGTGCAGGCTGTGCAACCACTACGGAGGTCAGTCTGGCGATATCTTAGAAAACTTGGAATAGCTCTGCCTCAGGACCCAGCCATACCACTTCTGGGTTTACATCCAAATGACTCCTCACAGAATCACAAGGAAGTTTCCTCATCTATGTTCATAGCAGGCTTACTTGTAATAGCTAGAAACTGGAAACAACCCAGATGTCCCTCAACTGAAGAATGGATTTAAAAACTGTGGTACATGTACACAATGTAATACTACTCAGCCATCAGAAACAATGAAATCATGCAATTTGCAGCCAAATGAGCTAACCCAGACTCAGAAGGATGCACATGGCATCTATTCACTTATAGTCGGATTTTAGCTATATAGGACAGGATATCTATACTACAACCAATGCACCAAAGGGAACAGGAACTTAGACTTTTTTTTCCTGTCAATGAGACACTTTGCCTTAGTGGTGCGACCTTGTAGGCCCCCAGTGTATGAGGAGGCCCTCATATGACTGCTGATCTAGGGCAGGGGATTGTTATGTAGGGACTCCACTCCAGAGTAGTGGGACGGAAGGGATAGGGGGTAGAAGGTGGGAGGGCAGGACTGGGAGGGGCAGAAAGAGGACACTATGATGGAGATGTAACCTGAAGCAATAAATAAATAAATTAAAAAATGATTTCCATGGTGGGGCAGGCAATAGCCTATGGAGATTGACTCTAATCAGCATTATGGACCATTTGCTAGATAGTCTTTCATTGCACTCAGATATGGATTACCAGTGCCCCCTGGATCGTATGGAACAAGTTTTATTTACACCCATTGTCTGGAAAATAATTATTTTTGCCCCTTTTACTGAAAAAAAAAAATGGTTGTATTTGAATGACAGATTAAATAAGCATACTCAAATTGCAGCCATGTATTCTTAGATATATGCATCAAATCATGAAAATGTTCAAATGATGTAGAATCAACTGAATTGGAGACCACAGGTGAGGAAAACATAATATTAACATTTTCACTTGCATCTCTGTTCCTGACTTTACATAATATGCTTATAATACAATTATTAATTTGTTTTAGTCTTATTTCATGGAAGATAGGAAAACATAAGAAAGGGAGGGCAGTGATATAATGTTAAATGTAGAAAAACAGTATTAGTTTTACATAAAGGTAATAAAACAATCTTTGGAAATGAAATGTACAAACCATTCCTACATTGCATTGTATTCTTTATTTTTTAAAAGGATTTCCTCTATGTAAACTTTTCACAAGAGTTACAAGCAAATACAATTGTTGACTGGTCTGACAATCACATTTCTCTGTCTAGTTGTGGTACAAACAAACAATATACTAGTCACCTGGCTGGTAATAGAAGAGAGATAGTAAAAATTAGAGAGAATAAAAGTATTCCATAAGTGGGAAAACACCAACTGGAATGACTTTATAGACTGTGTAAATATTACCTTCTTTTATAGACAAAATAGAATTAAAATTAAGCACATATATTACATGAGAACAACTTTAAAGAAATGATTCCATGTAATTACTGCAGAAGAAGTATAGTTTCTTCAAAGCATATTGACTTGTTTAAAATCACATTGTTAGAAAAATGAATGGCTGGATGAACACAGGCTCTTTTTTTTTTCACATTTCACCAAAGCACAGACTTCAGGAGCATGATGTGATGAGTAATATTGTCAATTTGGTAGGATCTAAAAAACACCTGGGAAGTAGGACTCTGAACATGCCTGTGGGAAATGGCTTTGATAGGGAAGATCAACTTTAGGTGTGGGGAGAACTAGTCCTTTGGCAGGAGATCTTAGCTATATACAATAGGGAAAACTAACTGACCACTGACTTCCATCCATCTGTTTCTGCTTTCTGCTTATGGATATGTTATGACCAGTTGTTTCAAGATTCTGCCTTTTTGATTTCCTTGCCAGGGTTGAATATGCTCTTGAATTGTCAGGCAGAATGGGCCCTTTCTCCCTAAAGTTGCTTAATACATTGTCACAACAAACAAATGAGAACTAAGACACATAAGGCTACATTAATTAATAATGTAAAGAAAAAAACATGGAAACACATAGTCATCAAGATCAATATCACACACAGCCTATGTGATATTTTATAATGAGACAGTGCCCATGCCATATAACTTAAAAAATTTAATAAAAGGATCTTTCATGACATCAGATGCCTGCTGTTCAACTACCTTTAAATTTTTTTCACTTCCCACTTTTCATATTCTCACCATGTATACAATAATGAAAGCATAGTGACTGCTGCCCACTGCCTATGTGATGATCATACCATGGCTCTGTAGAACCATAATATACCTGTTGACCTTTCCTTTCAAATCCCAGTTTTGTTTCCACTGCCTATTCCTTCTTCTCTTCCATCTCAATTTATCAACACATATATCTTCTTCTTACTTCAGAAGTTCAATACTTTGGTTCATTCTTCCATTGTCACACATATTACTTGAAACTACAATTTAATTATTGATTGTATTTATTAATAAGTATAAACTGTAAGATTAGTCTGGCAGAGCAGCCGGCAGACCTGGCTCACCTTAACCGGAGGCCTGATTTGTCCTGGGGAAAAATCCTGGACCAAGGGTGGCCGGCCTATACTACCTTAACCTAAACTCTGTTAAATAATATAAGTTGTTATATTAGGCCATAGGATCAGTCTTTTCCCCAACAATTAAATGCACCAAGATCTTTTAATGTTTCAATGCTTATCCCTAAGCTGGGCAGACTCTCAATTAGCTAAACAAAGTTAACCTGGATCACCTAATCCCAAACAGCCATGTGCCTGTTATTACCTTCCAGAGTTCTCAAACATGTCTATCTGTTTCCATGTCTCCTGACAGAAAGAGCAATTACTCTACGTAAAATGCAGGGTTCCTCATCTCAGGAAGTCCCACCTTCCTATATTCTTTCTGTCCAGCTAATTGGACATCAGCCACTTTTATTAACCAATCAAGAGAATGCCTCAGAAGGTGCAGTAACCAGATCTCAACATTGAAATCATCCTATCAGAAGCAATGTTATTAGACCTTCCCCAACAATTACTCCACACTGCTGAATTGTTGGAAGCAAGAATTATCAAGTCTATAAAATGTTAGGTTGAGCTATGTGTCTTATAATCATTACCAAATTCTACTTTTTAAAATTTTTCATAAACTGTTTAGGATAATTAAGAAATGCAAACTAACAGTCATGCAAGCCTGTCATTTTGTTAGGTACTATGACAGTCTATTATAGTTATTTTCTAAGCTAATCAGAAATCAAGTTTCTAAGACACAAGCAACATTTGCTTATCCTAATATAAGAGATAGATAGGGCCTCTTCAAAAACCTCAAGAGATCTGCAGAATATGGCATTCAAAGATGTTTTCTTAACTTTAGATTTTTTTGATATCGAGACATGTCAACTCCTGACAGCACCCTCTATTCTACTTCAAGTAGAAGATGAGCATCGAAGAATCTCCAGTGGGAGATGATTAAATTAGTGGCAAGCCTATCTCTTGGCAGGAAAAACCCCTTGCTTAAACTGTAGACAGAATGCTGTCCAAAAAGGACAAAACTTGGAAGCAGGTAAGTCGACAGCCTAGCTCTGCCAAGACAGGGTAGGCAAGTCCTTCATAATTCCTGCTGTACAATCAATATCTGTCAGAGAAACGGGGCCAAATGACTGAATATTGATGCTGTAATGTATGGAGAGAAAATGGGAACTGTCCAGGCAGCCACTGGTATGTCATTTCTTAGTTTTGGAAGCTGCGGGCCCTGCACTTCCTATATAATCAGATATATTTATCCCTCTCAGGTCTCTGAGGTGGTTGAAGAATAGATAGCTAGAGTCTCATAGTTAAATTTTGAGTTGTTTAGGAATCAAGAGGGTATTCTGGATCTAAGAAGATGTTTTTAAAGTTGTGATGAAAGTTAGTATGAAAGTTGAGTTGGATATAGAACTTTAAACTCATGGAGATGGGTACATAATAGAATGTTAAAGTCAGGTGCCAAATACATATGGACTGAACATTGGGATTGTATGCTAAGCCATATAACCCTCATAACTGTGGCCTAATTACCTCTGTTGTTTTGTATTGTATTTATTATTATAAGAGAAAGAGCCATTTGTTGGACTGAAAGGGGGAGCTGTTGGGGGGGGAAAGATATACCTTAAACTTAAAAAAAAAGGAAGGGGATGGGTGGGTTGAAGTGGAAGAGGGTAGGAGGGTGGGACTAGAGGGGGTAGTAGGGAGGGGATTGCGATTGAGATGTAATTTGTATAAATAAAAAATAAAGGAAAAAAATAAAAATTTTCTTCACCTAAAATAAAACAAAATAGCAACAACAAAGAAAATGAAACTATTATGGAATATAAATTAACTAATACCACACGGTTTTTCTGAGAATCAAGTAAAATGATGCCTGAAAGTTATATATCTCCATGCATAAAAGTCAAAGAAATGGACTATAAGACTACTTTTCTCACTAATGTGCAAGAAAAAAAAAAACATTCTCAAGTTTGTGTTTCTAGAAACTTCCATGGAACCTGTCACAGTCTAAGGAATTTTAATTACCTATGTCATCTCCATGTGTTGTGAAAAATCAAATCTCAAATGTAAAGGGTTTAGATTATTTCAGAGTCCACCCCAGTAATTTGTATGGGTGTTTTCTTCATGGTTGATCTGGAAATTTGCCTGGGAGAGACCTAAAGTGACTGTCTAACCATCAAAAAGACAGATCCTGTAATTTAGGCATGAGCATATCACAGCTGACCAATTTGTGAAATAAAAACAATCCAATCTTACAGATGCAAAAACTTTGGTATCTACATCAAACAAATAGATGCTTGGGGTTTCCTAACTTTCTAAGCAGCAAGATATCACCCCCAGATAATATCCTCTCTCCATTCTCATTTCATTCTTCTTATATTTATCAAACATAAAATTATTTCAACATCGTATTCAGATTTCTTGAGACAAATTGGACTTAAGCTACTTTTTTAAAAATATTTATTTATTTCTTCAAGTTACATCTCAATCATAGTCCCATCCCTCCTCCCCCTCCCAGACCCACCCTCCTATCCTCTTCCCTCTCACCCTTCTATCTGCTTTTTTAAAAATTTAATGTGAATCTTTTCCCCCACAACAGCTCCCCCTTTTAGTTCAATATAAGGCTCTTTTTCTTATAACAATAAATAGAATACAAAACAATATGAATAATTAAGCCACAATTATGAAATTATAAGGTATAACATACATTCCCAATGCTCAGTCTATACATATTTGGCAACTGATATTAATATTCTATTATCTATTTATCTTGATGAGTTTAAAAATCTACTCCTAACTCAGTTTCCATCCTGCCTTGCATTACCAACTTAAAAACATCTTCTTAGACCTAAAACATCCTTTTAATTCTTAAACAACATAAAATTTAACTGTGGGACTATATCTAGTCTTCAACCACATCAGAGACCTGAGAAGGATGAATATATCTGAATAAACAGGAAATGCAGAAGCAGGAGTTCCCATAACTAAGAAATGACAGACAACTGGCTGCCTGGACAGCCCCCAACTTCTCTCAATACATTAGAGAATCTATCTTGTTAAGGAAGAGTTTCTAAATCACATTAGGGAACTATAGGCCACATTAATTCTCTATTCCCCACCAATCCCTCCACATTCAAAGACATTTCAATTAAGTTATCCCACTTTCAGGGCCTGGCCTTCTTGCCCTTACCCATGGTGGAGTAAAAGGCCTAAGGAAATTTCTAACACCACTTCCATTCAGCTTTGGTGATTAGAAATACATACTTGTAGGTCAGGAGTTTGAAATAGGAAAATTCTTAGGTCTGGGGCAGAGTTAGTGGGAAAGTGTGACCTTAGTGTACCAATCACAATACTTAAAGACATCACAAAAGAACCTTCAAACCAGGAATATAACCAACACAACTTGGAACTACTTAAAATTTAATCTTATATGGTTGATACTTTTTTCTATTTCTCCAAATTTCCAAGAGCTGAGTTAAAAATTCTCTAGGAGTATCAGTCAGTAGAGGCACCCTAAAAGAAAATACATGAATTTGGTTTAAAAAAAAATGAACACTGGACTTTGTTCTATTGTGGCCTTAGGGATGTTCTTTTTTCTCCCTAAGCCTTAGTTTCTTCATTTTTTGTGTTAAATAATAGCCTAGATAATATCTAATCAAAGTGACAATGCTTCTGCAAGCTAAATTAATAACATTCTGATACATTCATGTCCTTGGACAGAACTCATTCACATTTGGAACCATGCTGTCAAATCTGACCTGACAGTTTGTGTACTTTCCAAAGTCCTCACAAACACTGAACTTTATTAACTGTATGTAACCATTTTAATTCACATATTTCTCTAATGTTTACATGCATAAAAATCTCAGTATGTTGAACTCTAATCTCTAGTAAGCAAATTTTGACTGTGAAGGATGATAGCTACTCCACATTTTCTTTCTATGAATGGTTTCTCATGACAGATATAATATTAACAGTAATGTCAAACAATTTCCAGGATGTTCATAATGATGGTCAGCAATCATGAGCTCCTTGCTAAAAAGCCTTGCCAGAGTGACAAAGAAGCTGTACAATTCTTGTGATCCTTTTGGATGTCAGCCCCTACTATGTTCCATGTGACTTATGTCCTAGTGACAAATACCAGCTCAAATGGTCAAGACAGGGCCATTGAACTGAAAGGTCATATGTTCAGGAAATACTCCATAATCAGAGGGATGGTAGGATGGGAATAGGATTGCTCAAATTCTGTGGCATGGATATATGCTTTTAGTTAGAATATTAAACATCTCATCAAATATTCGTCAGATTCCATTATATGATGTGTTGTTATACTTGTACTAAAATATATAAGGGCAATTTTTTAATTCACTAAGATTTATGAAAGAAAATTGTGTTAATTGTATAATTTGTATTTGGATAAATACCAAGGCCCTCATACCTGACTTTTGTGGAAATAAAGTCCTTATTTTAGGGGGGCTTGATGGCATACATCATCTAAGAAACCACCACTCCACACACACATACACACTTCTTCTATATTAGCAATATAGTTCACTTGGATATCTTTGCAATATATAGATATAGATATGGGTAAATGATAGACAGACAGATGATAGATAGGTAAATAGTTGGTAGATTTATGATACATAGAAGATAGATAGATAGATAGATAGATAGATAGATAGATAGATAGATAGATAGATAGATAGATAGGCAGGATGGAGAGATGGATGGATGGATGGATGGATGGATGGATGGATGGATGGATGGATGGATGGGTGGATGGATGGATGGATGAGTAGGTAGATAATTGTGAGAGAGGTCTGTAGCATTGTAACTCAAGACACTGCATTTTGGAGACAAGTGAAAGGCATAAATTAACACCTGAAGCTCTTTCAACCCTGTGTGTTACAGTAGAAAATATGAGCAACTGAAGATTATGTTCTTATTTTCTAATATAATTATATAACAAAATAATTGAGTATTCATAATGTGAGGAAATAAAAACCATTCTTCATTATTTTTAACATCTATAGTCGATGTAAAAATTAAATAGAAGCTATTTTAGTTTTTGAAAATTATTGAGGATGCTTTTCAATTGTGATAAAACTTGAAGAGTTTTTTTGAAACTTCTGCATGATTGGAAATTGGGAGGGTAAAAGCAGATGAGACTGTGCACACTTTAATTTTTAATTTATGTGATATTTAAACAAGATTAATCATGTTTATTTCTGATTACAAATGCAATCTTCATTACAAAGGCATTTAAAATTATGGAAAATAATGGATAAAAATTACAAATTACTAAAGCATAAATGAGCACTTGAAGTTTCTAGATGTCTTTCCATCCAACAGTTGCAAACATATTTTTAAGATTTATTTCTATTTGTAGTATTTATGTGCATCTGTGTGTCTGTGTAAGTGTGTGTGTGTCCTTGGGTTTTGGTGGCTGCCAACAATCTGATGCCTTCTGTCAGACTTCTTGGAGCTGGAATCACAGGCTTATGTGAAGTAGCAGATATGTGTGCTAAGGTCTGAACTCTAGTCCTCATGATAGAACAGCCTGTCTTAATCACCTATCAATCTCTTCAGTCACACATAGTTATCTTTATAAAAGTGAGTTGTATTATGTTTTTAATCTGACTTTACCATTTGAAATTCACCTTGAATATGATCTATGCTATTAAATATTTTCTCAGCAATAAGAATTCGTAAACTATAATTTATGTACACAATCTCCTTTTATTATTAAGTTGATTTTTTTTCCCTGAATTTATACCATCACAAATAATGCTGAAGCAAATTTTCTAAAGGAAAAAAAAATCCTCATGCAAATATCTCATTATTTTTTATGTAGATTTCCAAAAATGAAATTCCTGGGCCCAATGCCAAAACTGATTTTTAAGACTTCAAATATGAGTACTTTGAAATATCTTAGAATGTATTTTACATTTAGTCAGAGAAGAAAATGACTTCTGTGGTACAGGGCATTATGAAGAACACACAAAGATCTAATTCCTACTTATTTCAGAGAAAGTTCCTAATCTTCCCAAGGACTCTTAAACAGAGAGACTAAGATTGAGATTCCCGAGGTCCCTATGCTTAGTCTTCCTTTTTCTTCTTGAAAAAGAGTTCTGTTTGAACTATCAGATGTGTAATGGTGACTGGGAAAATCTACAGGAAACAAAAGCATAGTCTCTGTCTCTTCAAGGAAAATTCAGTTAAGACTACAAAAGTACACTGTACACCTTTGCCCACCAGCAGGAGAGAAACAGGGCACCTTAGCACTCCTCCTTGGCCTTCTGAAGGGATTCATGGGGTGAGAGATTCTTTCCTTCCCTCTAGAAACTCTCTTACCACTTTCTGTTCCTGTGGTTGCAAAGGAATCACAACAACTCAGTCAGCTGAATAGCCCAAATCAACCTTCTTAATTTAGCACTTTGATTGTTAAAACCTTTCTTCTCTCTTTCTTCCAAGTCAGGTATTTAGAAAAGTTTTCACTTGTTTAACAGTGTAAAATTTCTTCCAAATAATGCATTCCACTCTCTGGGAAGTATTTATATTCTGAAGCCTGCCTCCTGGAGCAGTGAAAATCACTTTGGGGTGGGGACCATAGGTCCTCAGAAATTTCTTTAAATAAACAGCGTGTCCAAAGAGAAGGGCCTTCATTTTATCACAGGGCTCCTGCCGTCTTAGAAGCTCCTCAAACCAATAATAGCTCCTGTTTATTAATTATCTGTTGTGGTGTGTTTGGGGGCTATGAAGATGACAATGTAAATCAGAAAATCAGAAAATCGCAAATGTTGCCCATTCCCAACTTCAATATAAATGAAAGTCAAGTGAGGTTAGAGCTAAAAGGCATGCTGACCGAATCCAGTCTTTCAAAGCTAACAGCATGCTGGAAATATGGGTTCTACATGTTCTGTTAATAGCATTGAGCGAAAATAAGAACACTACCACAATATTTGAGCCAAATTTGAAGGAAATTTTATCAAATACTGGCCAGAATCATGAATATTGGGCAGGTCCATACTAGGGATTCCCAGAGCATGGCTCCAAATTACCTTAGTCAGGGACTTGAAAAGGCAAAGCTCACAAGGCTACAACATACTTGTGGCCTTTGTTCAATCAGAGGCAAGCATATATGCTGTTGTAATTACTGACTACCTACCTACTGCCTATGTGTGATCAAGCATATCCTGTGCGGTTGGGGTTACCAAGCTTGTTTACAGAAGTTCTTGTTATATGAACAACAGGCCCCAGAATTCCAGGAAGTTATCTGTCCTTGGGAAAGTGGAGCTTACAGGTTAGAGGCATTTTTATTTTACAAATTTCTTAAGCACAGTAATTTAAATTTAAAACATAATTTAAGCCATCATATTTTCATATTTCAGCCTTATAAGAGGCAAACAGTATCTCATCTCAAAGCTTAGTCATACTCCCAAGTTCCCTGTCAATACACCAGAATGATATATACTAGTCAGGTAGGGCAAAGGCCCCAAAGCAGTGTTCTGAGAGGTTCCTTGCTTGGGGCCTGAAATGTCAAAACAGAGTTCTGTTCCTTGTTCCTTGTCATCTTCCCCCGGAAGTTATAAACTGAATATAAGTGAAGCTACTTGGCACCTCATGGCTGGACCAGGCTGACCAGGAAATTCACTCACGTCTTCATGCCTTACCCATAAAATCATCTCCAGATGAGTACCTCAGTGTCACCAGTTTTCCCAGGACCATTCCTGCTAAACAGGATCTGTGACCCTTCCTCCCTCCCTCTCTTATTTCCCAAATAAATCATAAACTTCTCTCAAGAATTTTACTCTTCAAATTTGTAAGGCAAGGACCCTGAAACAATAGTCACAGGGTACCTCTGGTGACTGTTCTGTTTTCTGGGGCCCTTCCTCCCTCGAGTCAAGTTCACTAAGAACCAAGAAAGACTCCATCAGGGTACCGTATTATACCCTTGTTACCATTATTTTATTATGTTCCTGAGGTGGTCTTAATGGGAAAAAAATAATTGTAGTGGTCAAAAATACAAAAATAATTCCTAAAATAATAAAATGCCCTTTCCATAAACAATAAGTAATTTGAATAAAACAAGTAAAAAAAAGGACAACATGCTTGATGATAATTATATGCCTTACTAATTATTTATGAACACAAGTTCATAAGGATCATATATGGATCAGAAGGATTCGTATAAGGATCAACGATGGACATGAGCTGTAAAAGTCATACATGCTCAACAGTTGCTGACTGCACATATGAAAAATTATAATGAAATAATACCTGTGGGGAACATGCTACTGTAGTGTGGATCCAGAAACTGTCATTGAAAATGGAAAAAAAAAAAAAAGAAGTAACTCAGCAGTCAGTATGCAGCCAATGGAGAAGAAGGGTGCCCTGGTGTCAGCATTCTTCAGCTTAAAGTTGCAGCTAGAGCTACAAGGCCAAAGAGAAAGGAAGCAGAGATCCCAGCCTGACACTTAAGATAGCAGGACGATCACAAGTTCCCCGCAAGTGTGGAAGATAAATTTGATTAAAGACATGATGCAAGTTGGAGACAAAGTAGCTGTCCTCTGCAAATTTCTGAGTGACAGGCTCCACGGGTGGCCCTGCTGGCCCTGAAAAGACAAACTGTATTTTCAGTCAGTGTGAACAGACTGTAGGTCAGAAATGAGCCCCTTTAGCCACACTTGAATGAATGGAGAGTGGGCTTGTCAGATGTGTCTGCATTCAGTGCTAAGAACACTGATGGGCATATGCTGGCCATATTCCCCATTCTTTAATATTCTAGACCTCCAGGAGGAATGTCTGTAACTCCAGGATTTAGAAGTCACTTTCTGAGTGTGCTTAGGTTTCCAGAGTAAGAATGCAAATGACCACAACTGGACTGTGAAGAGATTCTGCTTGTCTTGCTCTGTCCCTAACTCTGTAGCTGTCAACAAGTCACTAAAACTACTCTGTCAGGCTCTGCCCTGAAGCACTTTATTATTATGGCCAGTAATTTATTAAAAAATACATTTTTATTTTAAATTTATTTTCAAAGTTATCATAACTGACCTTAAATTCCAGATGACTGATTTCAGTACACTAGCCTTGTATTTGACACTGCTAATAACAAGTTTCATTCTTTCATAAATGACTGATTGAAAAGAGTTCTAAATTATCTATTCTTAATTGGAAATCTCTGTTTTCATATACTCCGTCTAGTACAAATTTATGTGGAAGAAATTCTGATAGGAACTTAAAAGAGAGTATGTTCTCAAATCAGCACAAATACAAACTTAGGGATGAGAAAGGAGAAAAATCAAAAGTTGTGACAAATGCAATTGCATTTTGATGAAAACTGCAACTTTGGGAGCAGCAATAGATAGATGGAAATGCAACTAATTTTCCAAAACTATAGAACATTGGATCTCCTGAGTATAATGGCTACATCCATCCTTTCTATTCTGAAACTAGCAACCTAGTACTTAAGATAAAAAAAAAAAAAAAAACTGGTCTTAGCCAGGTAGCCACTGTGAAGCAAAAACAAACATTAGGGCTCAGGTTTTTAGAGCTTAGTTATATCATGTGAACTTACTGAAATCATGAAATAGAATATATGGCTTTATTTATGCTACTATATATTTCAAGTACTTTTAGAGAGATTCACACAAGTTATAATTTGGGGCAGAAATATGTCACTTTATACTAATTTTAAAAGAAAGTGGATTTTAAAGATGAAGAGTTACAAGGCTCCTTAAAGACTATACTTTCTCCCCAGTGGACTTGTATAATGAGAAGTTCACATAATTAAAACTTCTTTGGCAGGTATCATTAAAAAAAGCCATCTGCTACCTGAAACTATGAATGAGGACCCTGAACATTCTTCTCTCCAGAGAGCTCAAAGAGAGTACAAGAAGCATTTAAAAGAAAGCGGCTCAAGGATTAGAATATAAAGTGCTAATGATAATAAGAATAAGAATGACAAAAAGATTCTGTAAGGAAGTATTTAGATTGGATAAGAAAAACCTGGTTTGGCATCTCCTAGGTGTTTTGGAATTTATTTCAGAGAACTAGAGAAAGAATGTAGATGAAGCACTACAAATCCATCACCTCCATCACCATAACTGGAAAATTAACTTTAAGTTTTCACCCAACATAATGCGATGTGTAATCACTACATCCTTATATCTCTTAGATATATGTAAACATATACAAAAAAATCAACTATGAAGGCTAATGTAAACACCGAGTGCTAAAAGAATGATATAAAGTGTAGAAAAGGCCAAGCAAAAGAAGGGAATAAAGGAAAAACAGTATTTGAGTAGGATGTTCTGTAGGTAAAGCTATTTATCTACAATTACATTTTAGATAATATCATAATTTTCCCTTTGCCCATAAAAAAAATTAAATTCAGAAGGATTAAGTAACATTCCTAGTTCATAAAATACAGCAAGTGATCAGGATCAGGGTTAAATTCATATAGATCTGAATTGAAGAAGGGCTCTTCTGAATTAGCAGAAGAGTGGCAGTCTTTGCAGACAAATATGCATTCCCATGTGTATAAAAAAATTACAGATGATAGATAGATAGATAGAATAACTGACACATAGATAAGAATAGACCAATATATGATAGAAGATGGATAAAAGATTGACACATTCATAGATTAATAAAGTAAAAAATAATCTTGGGAAATGATGATAATTTTACATTATAATGACTAGATAAAGTACCTACCCTGATTAATTCACCTTTTAGAAAAAAGTTATTGTTATCTCAGAAAAGTGTAGATTGAACAATTAGTAATTTCTAGAGTCCATAATAGTCATACTGAATGCAGAGACACACTCTAAGGTGACCACAATCATCCTGATCTGGAATTCATTCCTTTATTTACTGTCTGTCCATTGCTTATGGGAGATGCCTCTGACTGGCTTCTAACTGCTGAAGTATGATGAAGGTGTTGAGCTTTGTGCCTATAATGGCATTATATTATATAAAAAACTGTTGGTAGATGCCTAACTCTCCTGGAGTGGAGAGCTGCCTCTAGTGAACAACCAGCAAAAGCCTGTAGCACAAGACCTATAGCTACAAGGAAAGTCATCCCGCTACCATGATGAATATCTGTGAAATAGCTCTTCTACTTGGGCCTCCCCTTTGCTGTGATGATTGCAGCTGAGGGAGATTCTGAAGCAAATAATCTAGTTAAGCCATGGGCAGTCTTTGGACTCAAAGCTGAAACAATACTATGTGGTTTTAAGCCACTACATTTTTGGTATTGTATTATATTACAGATACAGTTTTGCTTATCAATGATAGAAAACCACAAAGAGATTTAGTTATGAAGGAATCTCCCAACTGTTGCACTTTTTTTGTCTCCAGGGGGCATATATAATGGTTAATGCATTTAATAATATTTGTGAGTTTGTGTGGTTTTAAACTGTTAATAACACATGTGACTGCCATCAGAGACAGCTTCCATAAACAATTCCTCTGCATAGCATATTTATATTATATGCTCTTCCACCTAATTTCCCTTCTGTTCTCCAATAGCTGAGGTACTACAGTCATGATCTGGCCATCTGGAAAAAAAAAAAAAAAAAAAAAAGCACCACAGCCTCTAGTTAACTAGTTAACACAGCCTGTGGAATTTGGTGTCCATGTTGGAACATTCTTTAAAAAACAAACAAACAAAAAAAAACCCCATTATTTATTTATTTATTTATTTATTTATTTATTCATTCAAGTTACATCTCCATCACAGCCCCCTCCCTCCACCCCTCCCAGTCCCACCCTCCCACCCTTTTTTCACTCTTCCCCTCTTCTTCTCCTCAGGCCCCACCCTATCAACCTCCCTCAATTCATCTGTCACATGAGGGCTAAGACCTTCCTTTTGCACTGGTGCTCAATATGGCCACCCAGCTAGGATAAGGTGTTCCACTAGCAGGCACCATAGCCCATGACAAACACTTCGCCCCCTCCCTCCCCCTTGTGCTACTTGCTAAGGGATCTGTATGAAGGCTAAATTGCCTATCTTCCATATATGTATAGGAGGGGTCTAGGTCTGGTCTATATATGCTTTTTTCCCTCTTTCCTTTTCTTTTCTTTTTATTGTTGCTAATGTTTCAGTCTCTGTAAGCCTCTAGAAGCCTAGACTGGTTGGTTCTGTTGATCTTCATGTGGTGATCTTATCCTCTCTGAGCCATGTCTAAGAGATGTTGGAATGTTGTTAAGATTGAAAAGAGGACTGTAAAGGATTGAAGCAGTATGTTAAATACAACCTGAATTGTTCAAAATAAACCCATATGCAAGCCACCCTCTTTTTGCCCTTCCATATCAGCTTCATTAATAAGAGCTCTGAATGTTAGACTTAGTTTTACAATTCCAATGTAACATATTATGAAGTATCCAATCATTACAGCTACAATAATATTATCCACAAAAAACAATGTACTGTAGACAGCAATTAAAAGCTTCTGAACAAAAAAAAAAACAAAAAAAAAAACCCTAAACTGGACATTTCACTAATAAGCACCTCCAAACTCTTAAAGAAGAGCTAACACCAGTGTTCCTCAAACTGTTTTATAAAGTATATTGGAGCTAATGGTTCTAAATTTATTCTGTAAAGCTAGCATTACTCTATATAACAAAAGCTGATGAGGGATAGCAGTGAAAAAGATATATAGACTAGTTTCATTTGATCAATAGACATAAGTGTTAGCTATAAACATTTCGGTACACCATATTCAAGAAAACATTTAGATCATACAACCATGATCAATTAGTTTCATGTAAGGTTTGTTCAACAAAGGCCAATCAATAACTTCAACACAGCACATAAATAGACTTAAGGGCATAGATTCCATGGTTATCTCAATCACTGCAGAGAAAAGCTTTGATATAATGCAACATGACTTCATAATACAACTCTGAAGAAACTTGAATTAAGGGATCCAAGATGGATTCGTAAACAAGACCCATCTTTTTGCTGCATAGAAGAAACACATCTCACTATTGAAGATAGACATTATCTCAGAGTAAAGAGCTGGGAAAAGGTTTTCAAAGCAAATGGACCCAGGAAACAAGTTGGAGTAGCCACCCTAATATCAAACAAAATAGACTTCCAATTGAAGTTAATAAAAAAAGACAGAGAAGAGCATTACATACTCGTTAAAGGACATATTCATCAAGAGAACATCACAATATTGAACATCTATGCTGCAAATACAAAGGCACCTACATTTATAAAAGAAACACTTCTAAAACTTAAATTGCACATCGATCCAAACACTTTAGTAGTGGGAGACTTCAACACCTCACTCACAACTATGGACAGATCATCAAGACAGAAGCCAAACAGAGAAATCATGAGTCTAACAGAGATCATGAACCAAATGGACCTAACAGATATCTACAGAACGTTTCACCCAAACACAAAAGAATACACCTTCTTCTCAGCACCTCATGGAACCTTCTCCAAAATCGACCATATAGTTGGACAAAAAGATAGCCTCAACAGATACAAGAAAATTGAAATTACCCCTTGTATCTTATCAGACCACCATGGAATAAAGCTGTACTTCAATGGCAAGAGAATCAACAGAAAGTGTACACTCACATAGAAATTGAACAACTCTTTACTAGAGGACCACTGGGTTAGGGAAGAAATAAAGAAGGAAATCAAAGACTTCTTAAAATCCAACAAAAATGAAGACACAACATACCCAAACCTACGGGACACAATGAAAGCTGTGCTACGAGGAAAGTTCATAGCACTAAGTGCCTTCAAAAAGAAAATTGTGACAGCTCATATTAGCAAATTAACAGCTAAACTGGATGAATTGGAAAAAAAATAAGCAAACACTCCCAAGAGGAGCAGAAGGCAGGAGATCATCAAACTTAGGGCTGAAATCAACAACTTAGAAACAAAAAGAACTATACAAAGAATCAATGAAACCAAGAGTTGGTTTTTCGAGAAAATCAACAAAATAGACAGACCCTTAGCCAAATTAACTAAAAGGCAGAGTGAGAAAACCCAAATCAACAAAATCAGAAATGAAAAGGGAGAAATAACAACAGACATTGAGGAAATCCAGAGAATATTTGGATCCTACTTAAAAATCTATACTCCACCAAATTTGAAAACTTAAGTGAAATGGACAATTTTTTAATAGATTCCACCTACTGAAGCTAAATCAAGATCAGATAAACAGACTAAACAGCCCTAAAATCCCTAAGGAAATAGAAACAGTCATTAAAAATCTCCCAACCAAAAACAGCCCAGGGCCAGATGGCTTTAGCCCGGAATTCTACCAGATCTTCAAAGAGGAGTTAACACCAATACTCTTCAAACTCTTTCACCAAATAGAATCAGAAAGAGCATTGCCAAACTCATTCTATGAGGCCACAGTCACCCTGATTCCTAAACCACACAAAGACACAACAAAGAAAGAGAAGTTCAGACCAATCTTCCTCATGAACATAGATACAAAAATACTTAATAAAATACTAGCAAACCGAATTCAAGAACACATCAAAAGTATCATACACCACGATCAAGTAGGCTTCATCCCAGGAATGCAGGGATGGTTCAACATACGAAAGTCTATCAACGTCATTCACCATATAAACAAGATGAAAGGAAAAAAAACACATGATAATCTCGCTAGATACAGAAAAAGCATTTGACAAAGTCCAACACCCCTATATGCTAAAAGTTCTGGAGAGAACGGGTATACAAAGACCGTACCTAGAAATAATAAAGGCAATATACAGCAGGCCAGTGGCCAACATCAAATTAAATGGAGAGAAACTTGAAGCATTTCCTCTAAACTCAGGGACAAGACAAGGATGTCCACTTTCACCATATCTCTTCAATATAGTACTTGAAGTTCTTGCTAGAGAGATAAGACAACTAAGGGAGATCAAGGGGATAAATATTGGAAACAAAGAAATCAAATTATCCCTATTTACAGATGATATGATAGTATACATAAGCGACCCCAAAAATTCCACCAGAGAACTCTTACAGCTGATAAACACCTTCAGCAAAGTGGCTGGATACAAAATTAATTCAAAAAAATCAGAAGCCCTTTTTTATACTACAAACAAATGGGCTGAGAAAGAAATAAGGGAAACAACCCCCTTCACAATAGCCACAAACAACATAAAATACCTGGGGGTAACTCTAACTAAGCAAGTAAAGGACCTGTACAACAAGAACTTCAAGCCCTTGAAGAAAGAAATGGAAGAGGCCTTTAGAAGATGGAAAGATCTCCCATTCTCATTGATAGGTAGGATCAACATAATAAAAATGGCTATCCTACCAAAAGCAATATATTGATTCATTGCTATTCCTATCAAAATACCAACAAAATTTTTTATAGACTTGGAAAGAGCTATTCTTATTTTCATATGGAACAACAAAAAGCCCAGAATAGCTAAATCAATCCTGTACAAAAAAAAAAAAAAAAAAAAAATCTGGAGGTATCACCATCCCAGATTTCATGCTTTACTACAGAGCAATAGTTGTAAAAACAGCAAGGTATTGGTATAGAAACAGACCAGTATATCAATGTAATCGAATTGAAGATCCAGAAATAGACCCACACACTTATGGCCACCTAATTTTTGACAAAGAAGCCAAAACGACACAATGGAAGAAGGACAGCATCTTCAACAAATGGTGCTGGTCCAACTGGATGTCCACTTGTAAAATAATGAAATTAGACCCATACTTATCACCTTGTACAAAACTTAAGTCCAAGTGGATCAAAGACCTTAACATAAGGATGATCACACTAAATCTACTGGAAGAAAAAGTGGGAAAAACCCTCGAAATCATTGGCACAGGTGACAACTTCCTGAACAGAACACCAACAGTTCAGGACCTGAGATCAACAATGAATAAATGGGACCTCATTAAACTGAAAAGCTTCTGTAAGACAAAAGACACTGTCATTCGAACAAAATGGCAGCATAAAGACTGGGAGAAAATCTTCACCAACCCCACATCTGACAGAGGGCTAATATCCAAAATCTACAAAGAACTCAAGAAATTAAATGCCAAGAAACCAAATAATCCAATCAAAAAATGGGGGATGGAGCTAAATAGAGAATTCACAAAGGAGGAATCCCTAATGGCTGAGAGACACTTGAAGAAATGCTCAACATCCTTAATCATCAGAGAAATGATGCAACTCAAGATTACTCTGAGATTCCATCTCACACCTGTCAGAAAGGCTAAGATCAAAAGCTCAAATGACAGCACATGCTGGCGAGGGTGTGGAGAAAGAGGAGCCCTCCTCCATTGGTGGTGGGAGTACAGGCTTGTGCAACCACTATGGAGGTCAGTCTGGCGATATCTTAGAAAACTTGGAATAGCTTTGCCTCAGGACCCAGCCATACCACTTCTGGGTATACACCGAAATGTCTCTTCATGGAATCATAAGGAAGTTTCCTTATCTATGTTCATAGCAGCCTTATTTGTAATAGCTAGAAACTGGAAACAACCCAGATGTCCCTCAACAAAAGAATGGGTTAAAAAACCGTGGTACATCAACACAACGGGATATTATTCCTCTATCAGGAACAATGAAATTATGCAATTTGTAGCCAAATGGATGGAACTAGAAAAGCTCATCCTGAGTGAGCTAACCCAGACTCAGAAGGATGCATATGGCATCTATTCACTTATAGTAGGATTTTAGCTATATAGTAGAGGATATCGATACTACAAATAACACACCAAAGGGAACATGGACATAGACCTTTTATTTTTTATTTTTCTCATTTTTAATTATTTTTTCCTCTATTTTTTATTCTTTTTTATCTGTTTGTCTGCTTATTTGTTTGTTTGTTTTTTAGTTCTCTCTCCCGGGCAATGAAACACTTTTCACTGGTGGTACTGCCTCATAGACCCCCAATGAATGAGGAGGCTCTTGGCCCTCATAAGACCTCTGAACTGAGATGATGGACAGACTGTTATATAGGGATAACCCGCCCCAGAGAAATGGGATGGAAGGGTTAGGGGGTAAAGGAAAAAAAATAAAATGTGAAGTTTCGGCCTTTTGCTACTAATTGTCATAAACTGTTTAGGATAATTAAGAAATGCAAACTAATAGTCATACAAGCCGGTCATTTTGTTAAGTACTATGACAGTCTATTATAGTTATTTTCTACACCTGGAGGTCTGCAAATCCAGGCCGAATGGCTGTATCCTCTGTTCCATTCACAGTGTTTCAGCCCTGCCCCCTGCCTTTTTTTTTTCTTTTCTTTTTTTTTTTTTTTTAGTTAATAAATTTATTTGTTTGTTGCTTCAGGTTACATCCTTATCATATTGTCCTCTTTTCCCGCTTCCTAGCCCCACCCTCCCATGCTCTACCCCCTGACCCTTCCATCTTGTTCCTCTGGGGTGGAGTGTCCCTGCCTAACAGTCTCTCACCACAGATCAGGAGTCATATGAGGGCCAAGAGCCTCTTCATTCACTGGGGGCCTACGAGGCAGTACTGCCAGTGGATGGTGTCTCATTGCTACTGGGGGAATACTAAAAAAAAAGACCAACAAACACACAAACCCACAAAAACAAAGAATATCAACAAAAAAAAAAAACTAAAGCTCCTAAGAGACAAGCAACATCTGTTTATCCTAATATAAGAGATAGATAGGGCCTCTTCAAAAACCTCAAGAGATCTGCAGAATATGACATTCAAAGATGTTTTCTTAAGTTTAGATTTTTTTTATATCTTGAAACATATCAACCCCTGACAGCACCCCCATTCTACTCCAAGTAGAAGATGAGCATCGAAGAATCTCCAGTGGGAGATGATTGAATTAGTTGCAAGCCTATCTCTTGGTAGGAGAAACCCCTTGTTCCAACTGTAGACAGAATGCTGTCCAAAAAGGACAAAACTTGGAAGCAGGTAAGTCGACAGCCTAGCTCTGCCAAGACAGGGTAGGCAAGTCCTTCATAACCCCTGCTCTACAATCAATGTCTGTCAGAGAAATGGGGCCAAATGACTGAAGATCGATGCTGTAATGTATGGAGAGAAAATGGGAACTGCCCAGGCAGCCACTGGTATGTCATTTCTTAGTTTTGGAAGCTGCTGGCCCTGAACTTCCTGTATAACCAGACATATTTATCCCTCTCAGGTCTCTGAGGTGGTTGAAGACTACATAGCTAGAGTCTCATAGTCAAATTTTGAGTTGTTTAGGAATTAAGGGGGTATTCTGGATCTCAGAAGATGTTTTTAAAACTGTGATGCCAATTAGGATGAAAGCTGAGTTGGATATAGAACTTTAAACTCATGGAGATGATTTTAAAGTCAGGTGCCAAATACATATAGACTGGACATTGGGAATGTATGCTAAGCCATATACTCTCATAATTGTGGCCTATTTATTTCTGTTGTTTTGTATTGTATTTATTATTATAAGAGAAAGAGCCATTTGTTGGACTGAAAGGGGGAGTTGTAGGGGGAAATAAGATATGCCGTAAACTTAAAAAAAAAAGGGAAGAAGATTGGGAGTTGAGGGTGGGAGGGTGGGACTGGATGGGGGAGTAGGGAGGGGATTGTGATTGTGATGTAAGTTGAAGAAATAAAAAATAAAGAAAAAAAATAACTGTTAAAAAAACTTGAACTAAAAGGAGCAGGCTTCATCATAATAAAGATTATTTGTGAAAAATTTATAGCTAATGTTGTAACAAATGGAGGAAATGAAAGCCTTTCTTTTAAAATCTGCAATGAGAGAAGCATGTCTATTCTTCCCACTGTTTTTTTTTTAATATAGTGTTCAAATTCTTAGCTAAAGCAACATGACAAAAAAAGAAATAAAAACAATACAGATATGAAAGGAAGAAGTTAAATTATTCCTATCTAAAAAGTACCTGATCCTTCATTTAAAACACCTTGAGGCCTTTACAAGAAAAATATGTTACCTAATAAGTACTTTTAGCAATATAGAATACCATATCAACAGACAAAAAATTAGTAGTCTTTTTTTAATTTGTTTTTCTTTGTTGTCAGTTTGTTATGATTTGTTTATTTTTCTGTATCAGTAATGATCTTGATGAGGATGAAATCAAGAAAAATAAATAGTCTCATTATAACAACATAAAGAAACATTATTAATAAGCCCGAACAAGTTAAAGAAAAAGTTTGCAATAACATCTTTAAGACACTAAAGAAATAAAGAGGTACTAGGAGACGGAAAAATTCCCCAATGCTCATAGATTGGCAAAATTCATATCATGCAAATATCTACAGGTCTAAATACTATCTACTTAGTCAATACAATCCCCACTAAAATTCAATGTAATTCTTCATAGAACTGGAGAGAACAATTATAAAATTCATTTGGAAGTACAGGAGGTTAGAAAAGGTAAGGAACATGAACATAGACTTTTTTTTCCTGTCAATTAGACACTTTGCCCTAGTGGTGCTGCCTTGTAGGCCCCCAGTGTGTGAGGAGGCTCTTGGCCCTCATATGACTGCTGACTGGGGTGGGGGACTATTATGTAGGGACACTGCACTCCAGAGGAGTGTGATGGAAGGGATAGGGGGTAGAGGGTGGGAGAGCAAGGCTGGGAGGGGCAGAAAGAGGACATTGTGATGGAGATGTAACCTGAAGTAATAAATAAATATTTTTAAAAAAAAATAAGAAAAGCTAAGGATCCTTAGCAAAAAGAGAATTGCAGGAGGTGTCAAAACAGCAAGGTACTAGATTAAAAAAAAGAAAACAACTGTGATGGGTAATGTGATGGAGAATGTGATGGCTAATCTTGATTGTCAACTTGACTGCATCTGAAATTAACTGGGACTCAAGAAGATGGGCATTTTCTTAATTGGTTATTTGAACAAGAATACCCACCCCAATCTGGGCCACACCTTCTATCAGTTCTATTCCTTTGGAAAACCCTTTTTACTAAAAACTAATACCATATATTAGAGGACTCAAAAACAACCCCTTATAGCTACAGTCAAGTGATTTCTGACAAAGCTGTCAAAATCACACACAAGAAAAGATATCTTCCTTAAGAAATGGTGCTGAATGTAGAATAGGGCATTCAAAGATGTTTTCTTAAGATTTTTTTGATACGGAGACATGTCAGCTCCTGACAGCACCACCCATTATACTCCAAGTAGATGATGAGCACTGAAAAATCTCCATTTTGAGGTGGCTGCATTAGTGGCAAGCTTGTCACTGGGCAAGAAAAATCTCTTGCTTCAACTGCAGACAGACTGCTGTCCAACAATGACAAAACTTGGAAGCAGGTAAGTCGACAAGCTAGCTCTGCCAAGACAGGGTAGGCAAGTCCTTCATAATTCCTGCTCTACAATTAATGTCTGTCAGAGATACTGGGCCAAAAGGCTGAAGATAAATGCTCCATTGTATTCAGAGAAATTAGGGACCGTCCAGGCAGCCAGTTGTCTGTCATTTCTTAGTTTTGGAAGCTGCTGGCTCTGTACTTACTGTTTATTCAGATATATTTATCCTTCTCAGGTCTCTGCTGGGGTTGCTGACTAGATTGTTATGGACTCACAGTTAAATTTTAACTTGTTTAGGATTTAAAAAGGTTGTTCTAGGTCCAAGAAGATGTTTTTAAGTTGGTAATGCAAGTTAGGATGGAAACTGAGTTAGGTATAGAACTTTAAACTCGTGGAGATAGATAGATAGATAGATAGATAGATAGATAGATAGATAGATAGATAGATAATAGAATATTAATATCAGTTGCCAATTACATATATACTAGACATTGGGAATGTATGCTATACCTTATATTTTCATAATTGTGGCTTAATTGTTCTTATTGTTTTGGATTGCATTTATTGTTATAAGAAAAAGAGCCTTTCATTAGACTAAAATGGGATCTGTTGGGGGGAATACACCTTCAATTAAAAAAAAAGCAGATAAGAGGGTGAAGGGGAAGAGGGTAGGAGGGTTGGACTGGGAGGGGGAGGAGGGAGGTGACTATGATTGGTATGTAACTTGAACAAATATATAAATTTTTTTTTAGAAAACCAGAAATTGTGCTGAGAGGATGGAGAAATGGTTTAGCAGCAAGATCACTGGATGCTAAAGCAGTTGACCCAGGTTCAATCCCAGCACCCAGATGGTGGCTCACAATCATCTTTAACTTCAATTCTAGATCATCTGATGCCCACATTTGACCTCTGTTGGCACCAGGAACCCACATGGTACATAGATATGCAAAATACCCATAAATTAAAATAAAAACTAGAAAAGAAACAACAAATCTGAGAAGACTGGTTTCTACATGTAGAAGAATGAAACTTGATCCATACATTTCAGTTTATATTCATTGATATAAGGCCTGAAATTTTGTGATGTATTTCCTTATATTAATGGAAAACCTGAAACTTTGAAACTTCTAGAGGGCAACATTGAAAAACCCTTCAAGAAAAAATTGATAGGCAATGGCTTACTGAAAAGAGTTTCAGTAGCATAAGGAATGTTGCCCAGAGTTGACAAACAGGATTACACGAAGTTTTAAAGCTTCTGGAAACAATTGCCACAGTACAAAGCCTGCTAACAGAATGAAAAACAAATTTCTTTAACTACATATCACACAGGGGATTGATGTCTAGAATATACAAAGAACTGCAAAATTGGGCACCAATCAACCAAATCATCCAAAAATAAGTTGTATAATGAATTGAATACATTGTCTAAAAGTAAGAAACCCAAATGCCCAATGAATACTTTAAAAAATGGTCAACATACTTAGCCATCAAAGAAATGTAAATTAAAACTACTTTGAGATTCCATCTCCTCTTAGTCAGAATGGTTATCATAAACAAAACAGGTGAGAACAAAATATAGATGAGGATGTGGGGAAAAAGGAATCCCTACTTATTCCTAGTGGGAGTAAAGTTTTATATATCCACTATGGAAATTAGTGTGGAATTTTCTAAAAAAAAGGAAAACACAAGTCCCATATGACACAGATATATATCACTCCTGAGTATAGACCCAAAAGACTTTTAGCCAACATAGCACAAGATACTTGCTTATCAATTTTTATTGCTACATTATGCACAAGAGACAGGGAATGGATCCAGGTTGGATCTCTCCACCAATAGATAAATGGATAATGAAAGTGTAAAACATATACACAATGGAATATTACACAGTTCAGAAAAAATAAGTAATGACATTTGCAGGAAATTGGATGCACCTGGAACTGATTGTGTCAAGCAAAATAAGCAGCCTCTAAAGGGCAAATACAGAGAGAATATCTTTTCTCTCATAGGTATAAACTAGATATTATATATGTGTGTGTGTTTGTGTGTATATGTATGTGCCTGTGTACATACTCATATAGTGTGTGTATACATACATATATATATAGTGTGTGTGTGCATGCATACAATCATACATGTATACATATGTATGTATATGATGCGTGTGGGTGTGTAAGTTACAAAGAGAGAAATGTACCATGACATGGAACAAAGAGTTCTCAAGGGAAGCGGGAACTATAGAAGGTAATAATAGGATATATACGATCAATCTGCAGAAGGTGGGATTCACTAGGGCAAGAAATGGAACCAAATTAAGAAGATTATAGGACAGAGAGTGGGAGAAATTAATGAGAACAAAATATAACAGTACATTATGTATGAAGATGCTATGACAAAGCCCATTATTTTGTATAGTAACATAATAAAGTTAACTTTTAAAAAGAATGAATAGTATACCTGACTTAGAGAACAGGTATACTCTTCTTATCTGTTGAATACATGTTTCACACGCTACCACATAGTGCTACCTTCACATATTCATGTCTACCTAAGCACTTGAACATAAAAATCATCAGTTGTACAATATTAGAAAACTAGAAAAAAACCTTTAAAATATCTACTAGGAGATACTAGACAGCTTATGCCATCACTACACAAAGAAGCTCTGCTTTGTGTTTAACAGGAATGAACTAATAGTATGTACATTATGTGCACATCCCACAGACTTGATTCTGAGAATTAAGAAACCAGAAAGCACAATGTTAATTCATTTGAAGTTCAACAATGAGACAAATTTATCAAAAGTAATACACATCAGTACGAAGATTTTGAAAAGAAACTTGGTACTTCGTGGAGAAAGGGAAATGTTGCATATCCTAAAAGAAGTGTAGTTTGAAACAGTAGCACTATTTTGTTAAAATTCTTCTGTTAATGTATTTAATGCATACTTAAATTTTACTGATGCAAATAAAAGTGATGACAGTCTCAAAGTGTGGGGATGGACAACACCACCTGTGTGTTATTCTGGCCATGATCATGGGAGGGATGTTGTTATAAAGCAGGTTATAGATGGAGAAATACTAATGACCAGTTATCTGAAAATCATGTTTTATGTATAATCCTTAGAAGAACTCATCTTTTTCTGGGAAAAAAAAGAGATGAACTACAATCTTTAACTTTTGGAATTTGGAAACAAGGGCATATTTTTTCAAGCGGCATAGGGATAGGTTGGATGGGTCATTAAATCTAGACAAACATGACATAAGGTGTTCTTCAGCACAGCAATCATCAGATCAAGGAACTTGGGGAAATAGAAAATTCCCCATCAGTAAGACTATTGAATTTTTCCCTGGATGTTTCCAAAAGAACCTTTCACAGGTGAGTGGTTAATCCTCTCTATGACATTATGACACTATGATTTTAAAGCTAATATTCTTAGAATTCATCTATTGCTAGGCCTCAAAGAGTATGTATTATATACACACCAGTAAGCATCAGTAAATGAAACAGTTCACCGTTCTATTAATGGCTTCCACAGACTACATAGACTACTTTCTTGAAGGAAGCCCCAAATCTCTGGCTCACGCAGGCATATCATTTCGCATAAAGCCCATTTCTTATTTTAGCCCTTGAGATAAAAATAGAAATCACACTTCTAATTCTTGTTATTTTTTTACTTAAACCAAAAATAAATCTTTAAAATTATTTTTATCTCAATATAATAATGAAGATACCATATTTGTCCACCCATAAGCCATTTTCAGAAAAGTCATATCCAAAAGTGGAGAAGTTGCTAAGTTCCAGGCTGTTAGATAAAAAGTATTTGATCACTCCTGGCTCCCATCAAAAACCTCAAAACCAAAAGAACAACAACAAAAAAATCCCAAATATCCACTTACAACAGTCTATGTGACAGCAAAGTATTTTTCTATTTCAATAGACTCAACATTGATTTAGTGTACAGTTCAACTTTCAGGCTATCACCATTGCTTTACTTTTCTTTTTCCCTCACTTTCTCTTTAACATGAGCATGTAATCTTTGGAAGGACCTTCACTAAACAATATAGAGTACAGAAAAAATAAGTTGTGGAAATCATAGATTGATAACACAAAATTTTAGTGATGATATTTTTAAATACAAGGTATACATTTCATATCTCTACAGAGGCGAAATGTCTTCCATTCATAGGTATAATTGAAATATTTTGTATGGTTGTAAGAATCACTTTAGGACTCATGATTTTTTATGCACATGCATCTTTAATTAACTTTTTGTTTGAAAACTTCTTTTCTGTACTTGAACACTTAAAGCATTATGGGAAACTTTTGACTGTTAGCAGCCAGTGGACAAATCTCTTTAGACATCTTTCATTTGCCTTCAGTGGTTGTAGACTTGAACTTGTAAGTTGAGTGACTTATATTAAACTCTTCAAAAAGGAATAAAGTTTTACTACCATCAGGTACATCTTAGATTTGAAGTAAAGACCATATGAGATTGAAAATAGTGAATAAACACTGGGAAAACACAAGGAAAGAAGTCAAAAAATACTTTTCTCAAGATATATTTAAATATAGAGTATATGTGGTTTGGTAAAATATTTTAATTATTTGTTGGAAGGGAAGGGAAGCTATATAATTGAAAAATCCCTCGAAACTCAGGGGTCCTAGGCAAATACTTTCAAGTGGGCTCCTTAATTTAAAGTGTTGCATATAAATGTTTCCTTCTATATGTGGAGATTACTTTTAAGCTTTAGATATGTGTGTTTCAATCCAAATAACTACAGAGATTAGGTAGCTATTAAGGGACCATGGAGGAAGAGGGGATCTTACAAGGGAAAGTAATAAAACATAATATTATAAAGAGATAAAGGGAAAGTTAAAATAGGAGAAATAAGAGAGGAAAAAGATGATAGAAGTGTAAATTGGGGAATATGGGCAGTGACAGCTAACACTAAAGGCTTTTGAAAAGCCATACGAAACCTACTATTGTAAAAGTTTCCTAAAATATATATACACATATGAAAAGAATGTAAAGTCAGGTGCCAAATACATATGGACTGGACGTTGGGAATGTATGCTAAGCCATATAACTCTTATAATCGTGGCCTATTTATTTCTGTTGTTTGTATTGTATTTATAGTTATAAGAAAAAGAACCATTTTTTTGGACTGAAAGGGAGAGCTGTTGGGGGGAAAAATAAATACCTTAAACTAAAAAAAAAAAAAAGAAGGGAAGAGGATGGGGGGGTTGAGGGGGAGGAGGGTGGAAGGGTGGGACTGGAGGGGGGAGGAGGGAGGGGATTGTGATTGAGATGTAACTTGAAGAAATAAAAAATAAATTATTTAAAAAAAAGAATGTAAATGGAGTGACTGTATCATGGGGAAAACAATGCCTCAATCAGACATCCTATGCCACCAATTAAGACCTCCTGTGCTGGAAATGGGTTACATCTTGTAGGGTCATTGGCCAAGTAGCTTCATAGACACCCTTTTTACATCATAGGGTATTGCCAAGGCTCCTGATTACCCTCCACAACCTGAGAGTAAGGTCCAAGATATCACTTATTTATATCATTAAACATGGAGAAATTGAGCTTGAGCCCAATCTTTACCTGACCTACTTAACATTTACAGTGCTAGAAAGTGCTTTGTACGCTACCCAGAGAAGAAAAATCATCACCAATAACACCCAGCTATAAACTCTGGGACCTAAAATAACAACCTGCCTAGGAGAAAAACTAGTGCAATAATGGGACAAAAGTTATGGGAACAATCAACCTCTTGCTAAAACTGGAGGTAAGACCCCATGAGATAGAACCCATACCTGAACACTGCTAAAGTGGTCAAGAAGCAGAGACTAGATAGGTTGTCGCTCTCAGGGAAAAACCCACTACTACTGTTCTGCTAAAGAAACACAGTAAAGTGACTCCTAATGAAATATTGCTATACTCATAGATCACTGCTTGTCTCAAGGTTCCACCAAGAAACTTCTTCTTGCAGAAAATGGTAATTAACAGAGGTACCCATAATTCTACAATGCTCAGAGAGTGAGAGACTTTGGATCACATACACCTAAATGGGATGTCTTTTTTTTTTCTTCAAATTGCATCTCATTCAAAGTCCCCTACCTCCTCCCCTCCAGGTTCTACCTTCCCTCTCTCTGTCTTCCTCATCTCCATCCTCTCCTTCTCTTTGAATGTGGGCAGCCCCCATATTAACAACCCCCTCAGTTCATCAGTCATTTGAGGGCTAAGAGCTTCCTCTTGTACTGGGGCTTGATATGGCAGCCCAGCTAGAGTAGCTGTTCCATGGACAAACAACTCCATGACTTGCTGTTGGGTGGAGTTTTTCATAGGACAGTTATACTAGGTTCCTGTTTGTTTGGATCTGTGGATTGTAGGATGGTTGTCCTGTGCTATATGGTTAATATCCACTTATAATACAGTACATAACACCTTTTGCAATTTCCTCAAATTATGTAAACTGGGTTAACTCTAGACAAGTAAATGAAAGATTTGTATGATTAAAACTTCAAGCCTTTCAAAAAAATTGAAGATATCGAATATGGAGAGATCTCTCATGCTCTGGGATGGGTAAGATTAACATAGAAAAAAAAGGCATCTAGCAAAACAATCTATAAATTCAATGTGATCCTCATTAAAACCTCCAACAAAATTCTTTACAGACATTGAAAGGACAATTCTCAACTTCATATGGAATCTCAAAAAAAAAAAAAAAAAAAACCTAGAAACTAGGACAGCTAAAACAACTCTGGGCTATAAAAGAACTATAGGATGTCTTATCATTCCCAATCTCAAATGGCTGGGAAACAAAATTATCAACATCCATCTTACACCTGTTAGAATGACTAAGATCAATAAGGAAATTGAGAGCTCATGCTGGTGAGGATGTGAAGTAAGGGGAAACACTCCTCCATTGCTGGTGTGAATGGAAACTTGTATAGCCATTATGGGAATCAGTGTGTTTCTTTGGAATATGGGAATTGATCTATCTCAATATCGAGCTGTATCACTCGGGCATATACCCAAAGGATGCTTCATCTTACTCCACAGACTTTTGTTCAGCCATGTTTATTACTGTTCTATTCATAATAGCCATAATAGCCAGAGATAGGAAACAACCTAGTCGTTCCCCTACAGAAAAGAATGGATAAAGTAAAAAGGGGGGGGGGGGGGGGGGGGGGGGGAGACACAAAGAGAGAGGGAAGGGAAATTAAACAAATAAATTCCTTCTCTTCAAGGTTCAGTGATCTATGCTAAAAAAGCAGAAAAATATTAAGAAATGGGATGGTAGATGACTCCAAGTATCTTCTAGACACAAAAGTACTAATATACATATGAACATACAGGAGACTATAACAGCATACAGAACCCCGAGCTATAAAAGAAGCTGTACAACTTCAAACCTGACAAAAAAAAAAAAATCCCAACATGGAGAAGGACAGTAAACCCCACCCCTAGCCAAGAAACGATTTGCAGTTGATATCTACTGGGAAAGGAAAAATCCTTTTCTCCAATGAAATGAATGCATCAATGAATATATTACACTCCAGGGCAGGTCTCATACCCAAGAGTAACAGGCAACACAAAATGGACTTCATACTGTATTTTGTTTACTTCTTTCTTTTTTTTTCCATTTTGTTTGCTATTTTTTCATCTTGTATTATTGGATGTGTTTGTTTAGTTTGATTACTTTATAGAGAGATACCATGAAGTTGAGTGGATAGAGAGCTAGAGAAGATATGGAAGGATTTGATGATATGAAAAAGTATGATCAAAATATATTACTTGAAAAAATTATATAAAAAACTGCTGCATACAGGGCATGCCCTGCTTGTGTTGGTAAGATATTTATAATGTGAATGAGGATCCTCATATCAATTCCATACCACTATTTCAAATAGGGTAGTAGTAAAAGCTGCTCCAATGACATAGAAGTAACCACACAGAAACAGGATGCATAAACACTCACCACAACAAAATCACCTTCCCAAAGGTTAAAACTCCCTCTGAATATACTTAACAATTTAGAGAGTAATATGCATACTGAAAGCACATTGATTTGTCTTCCATTTTTACAGAATTTTATTGAGAACTTTGTAATAATCCTGAGTAGTATTTTTCCTGCAAATTCAGATTTTCTTAGGTAGATCATTCTGAGATTTAGACAGGGAGAGAGGAAAGGAGAGGAGATAGAGAAATCAAATTTCCCCAGATGTTACTCAGTCATCAAATTGGATAATGAAGAAAGTAGTGAAGTTCACATTCTCATGACCACATGTCTGCCTCCTCTGCTGCTCCCTGTTTGTTCTGAGCTCACTTGAGAAGACAAGAATTGTATAAGTTGACAACCTAAGGTTGGCATGGGGCCTTTGAGCTCTCCATGGTCTTTCATCTTCCTTGCTATGCATGTTGTTCAGGTCTTTATTCCTTCCCTTCAATCACTTCTCTTTTCTCATTACCTCTCATGTTTCTTTTCAAAGTTTTCTTTTTTTTTCCTCTCATAGAATCAGTGCCTGTTCCTACAGATCTCCCAGCTAAGTCATATTTATCACATGGCTATTCAGTTTTGTAGTGATTGGCATAATTCCCATTTTTTCCACTACTCTAAGAACTCATTGAGGTCAATGCCAGCTTTGTTCAATACTGAATGCATACTATCTTTCTCACAGGTCATAACTATTTGTCCGATCAACTAAATAGATTAAGGTGTTCATTAAAAATAATTATAAGAGATATAATTCAGTTTGATCTCACCCTTGCACATCTGCATATAGTAGCACAATTTTATATATATATATATTAAAGTCAATCAAGTGGCAGGATTCAAAAGTTAGAAAGAAGTTTGAATGACTTTATATTCACTAAATATTTTATTATTCTGACTTTTCCCACTTAGTATAGCTCCCCCCACACTCATCATTTTATATTCTCCTCAATGTTAATAATTAAATATGAAGGATGCCAAAGGAGAGGTCTATGGAGCACTCTATCAATTGATTCATAAAATATTTGCTAAGTGCGTGTCTTACATTTGGGCAAATTTCTCACCTCTGACAGGTGATATTTATTTCTTTACAAGTGAAGATAATGTCCCTATAACAAGGTAACTGCCAAAATTAAATGTGATGCTATTGTGAATTGGAATGCATATCACGTGCTCCTTCTACAGCCTCAAAGCTTTTTCCTTCATGTTTATCATAAGCATTAATTATTGTATTTATCTTTGAAGTAACCAGTCAACAAAATGATTATTTTTTAATCACCTTTCTTTTATACATCAAAAATTTACAAACATTAAAGGAATTTTTCTTCTGACATTCAAAAAGTAGCATGAGAACTAAAGCGAAAAGATAAATACTCTACCAACTCCATTCTATGGTTCTATGTACTAAAGGATCCAATCTCACATCTAACAACCTATGCCAAAGGGGTCGGGGCTGCTAATCAGGAACTATCATGATAACCTTGGGCCCAATGAACCACTCTGATTTTTACAATCACCTTGGGTAATATATTTTGTCCTGAGTTTCAAGGATTTGCAAGTAAAATGGCTCATGTAGTTAAACCAAAATCAAAATAAACTGAAAGAGGTAATGAATTCAATTTAAACACTCGAGAAGCAGATTAATAGGTACCAAATGTAATTTACTAGCACGTGTCTTCTAATTTTTTTTCCCTAGCTGTCTCCTGACAGTCTGCCCTTGTACTGTGAGCTTTTTCCTTTTTGTACATTTGGGTGTTTCTTCCACTGAAATGATGTTGAGTCTTGACACAGACACAGCCTGTTTGGCTTCTGCAATCACATCTCTTTCACTCTCACACACTATCACTCAAATATCTCTTCTTTTTCTTGGCCCTTTTCTCTGGTTTTCACTTCTCCCTCTCTTTGTCCTTACAAGGGAATTTTCTCATTAATGTCTTGCTGAACTTTTGTATATTTTTCCCAGTATTCACAGCCAAAAGTTCTAGTTCCTCCCAGTCATTAAAAACAAATAATATAGAAGAGAAGGATAGATGGGAGAGGCAGTAGAGGGTGGAGGGTGGGACCAGGAGGGTAGGAGGTAGGTGGCTGTGATCGAGATGTAACTTGAATTAACAAATAAATGATATATAAAAAAACTAATAGAAAAAACATTCTCACTCCAAATAAAAAGAATGCAAATATTTATACTAAATGAATTAATTAAAATTATCCATTACTTTCTGGGTTTATTTTTTTTCTAATCTCATCTACCATAATTTAGTAAATGCCTATATTTCTATACCTTCCCTTATTAAAGGTTGTTAAGTACATGTCTTGGTTAGGTTCCTTACTCCTTTGCACAAGAAATGTAAGTGAGTTAGAAGAAAGAAAGAATTATATAGGTGAACCAATAGACAAATAGGTGTGCATACACAGAGTTTAATATGTATATGAATATGTGCATTATTGGTGTGTTCCCCAATACAATCTGGCTTTTTTGTCATTATGAACTCAAGTAACCAAGTTCTAATTGGCCTGTTTGGACCTCCATAAAAACATTTGAGTTTAAGCAAACCTTTATTCCAATGCTACATTGCTCAGACTCTAAGCACCGTAAAGTCATAGGACCATACCCTACTAAGTGGCCAAGTAGAGCAGATAGACAGGACCAGTCTTGTTCTTTCTGCCTGCTGGTGGAATATGCTCTCCACCCCTACCCATCCCCTACACCGATCTCTCTAATTGTGCTTCTAGGCAACCTTGACCAAAAGTTTATTTTATAGTTACAACATTTATTCTTCCAACATTTACCCAAATCAATAGATTTTAGTTGAAACTAATGGAACTTATCTTAAACCAACAGATTTTTCACTCATCTAAGAACATTAAATCAATGGATTTCTCAAAACTGCTATATCTTATATAAAACAATGCATTTTCATTTTATCCAGGACACATTTTTATTCCACTTTAATCTGCCAAGTTAAAGGGCCAGAGAGAAGTAATAGATTTCTTTCTTTCACAGTGGCCCTAAAATCTTGAATGAAAGAAATGTATTAATCATTCAGATATATGAATTTGATTTCATTCAGTTTAATGTAACTGACATTTATTGAGCACCTACTGTTTGTGAGATAGTGTGTTTGACATTCCAGAGGGTGCAAAGTGATTAAGACAGAGTTTCTATCCATAGAAGCTCATAATTTATTTTTGAGTACTTCCTTGGACAGAATTAATTATAGCAAGACAAATAGCTAGGGAATTACAATGAAGGAAGATATGAACTGTGAGGGAGAGATTCAGAGGAAGATGTAAAGAAGGTGGTATGTAAGTTCATCCTTAAAGGATGGATAGCTATAGTGGGAAGAAAATTATATACAAATTGAATAAACAGAACAATACATTAGTTACATAAAACTAGTTATATTGCCAATCTACCTGATATGCTCAGTCACTTAACTAAGTGAAAATTAATTTCTTACCTAGTAGACCACACTGGCTGTTACTCATCAAAAATTAATTGTTCTTACCTTGATGCAGATAAAGTAAAGGGTTGCAGGAGAGTAGGATATGGAAACTTGGACATGAAGATGCATCAGTATTTGCATTTTAAAGAATCCAATGACCCAGCAAAGGATTGTAAACTTTTGACCTTCATCCAATGTTGGCACGTAAGATAGCATGTGCGGAAGAAGTGCATGTACACGCTGGAAAGTGTGCCAACACACATGGCAAGGAGGTTTCGGGCTCTAGACTTTTCAAGTTCTAGAAAACTTGACCTGCTCAAAGTGCTCCTTTTCTTAAGATGTCATCTTTGTTTCTGTGATTTCCCACATGCTAGTGGTTCAATTTTTAAACAGAATAATCTAAAAGAGTATTCCATGACGGTTTTGAGTAAGTGTGAGTTTTCCAGTATTGCTGTATTGGTCATGATTTAAAGACATTGTGAAATGGTATTGTATACTATTTATATATTCGTTATTAAAATGTAAAAATAAAGTGTATTTCACAGGGCAATTATTGGATTATCAAAAAGATCATGATAATGATCAACATCATCATCACTATTTCTAATCAGAAGTTAAATAAACATTCATAACTTAGGTTCCATAAGTTCAAAACTTGATAATAAGTTGATAATGTATCTGGTAGTTATGAAACAATAGTAATAATATATTATTATATGATGTATATTATTATGATATATATTTTACTGTTATGATATATTATATTGTTATATTATATATAGTAATATATAATACATATCATATAGTTTATAATATGAATATATACTATATATGAATATATATGATAATATCATATTGAATATGTATTCATATGATAATATTGTATATTGTAGATATTATCATGTATACTCATATATTTTCATATTCATATATAGTCATATAAATTCATATAGATAAGCAAATGTTCATATAATGTATATAAACAAAGTTTCTCTATTATCTTTTATTCTATGGGTAAGCATTTTTAACCTAATGTGAGTAGACTAAGTTCTCCATCTTTTGAGAAATGCACACCTGTTCTACACTGAACAAAACTGCCAAATGTATGGATAATTGGGCACATGATTGTGCACACCAATGCACCAGCATTTACAGCAGGTGGGGACACTGAAAACTGAAATTAACTTTGAATTTGGAAATATCATCAAAAATCAGTTGCATTTAATGAGTGGTCATGATCATCTCCTTGCTATTCTGTTAAATACAAAAAATAATTAACTGTCCTGCTGATTACATAAATTTTACTTATGAATCTATTTGTGATTATGATTCTTTTATTTTTTATTTTTTTTATAAATACTTTATTTTTTTTTCTTCAAGTTACATCTCAGTCACAAACCACTCCCTATTCCCCCTTCCTATCCCACCCTTCCACCCTCTTCCCCCCAGAAGTTTCCCCTTTCAATCCAACAGATGGTTCCTTCTCTTATAAGAGTAAGTATTATACAAAACAACAGATATAAATATGCCACATTTATGAGAATTAAATGGCCCAGTATACCTTCCCAATGTCCAGTTTATACATATTTGGCCCCTGACTTTAACATTCTACTATCTAACCATCTCCATGAGTTTAAAGGTCTATATCTGACTCAATATTCATACTAACTTGCAACACACTTTTAAGAGTATCTTCTTAGATCTATAACACCCTTTTGATTCCTAAACAACTCAAAATTTAACTATGAGACTCTAGCTGTCTATTCTTCAACCACCTCAGAGACCTGAGAGGGATAAATATATCTGCTTATATAGGAAGTGCAGGGCCTGCAGCTTCCAAAACTAAGAAAGGACATACCAATGACTGCCTGGACAGTTCCCATTTTCTCTCCATACATTCCTGCATCAGTCTTCAGCCTTTGGGTCCTGTTTCTCTGACAGACATTTGTTGTAGAGCAGGGATTATGAAGGACTTACCTACCCTGTCTTGGCAGTGTTAGGCTGTCAACTTCCCTGCTAACAAGTTTTGTCCTTTTTGGACAGCAGTCTGTCTGCAGTTGGTACAAGGGGTTTTTTCAAGCCAAGAGATAGGCTTACCATTAATTCAACCATCTTACAGTGGAGGTTCTTCGATGCTTATCTTCTACTTGAGTAGAATAGGGGGTGCTGTCAGGTGCTGATATGTCTCGATATCAAAAAAAAAGGAAAAGAAAATCTTAATTTAAGATAACATCTTTGAATGCCATATTCTGCAGATGCCCTATCCACCTCTTGTATTTAGATAAGCAAGTGTTGCTTGTCTCTTAGCAACTTGATTACTGGATAGTTTAGAGAATATCTGTGATAGACTGTCATAGTAGCTAACAAAGTGACATGTTTGCATGACTAGGAGTTTGTTTTACTTAACTATCCTAGATCGTTTTAGACGGTTGGTATCAAGAGGCCAGAGCTTCACATTTTATTTTTAAGTATCTCTAGGTATGATACCATTAGGAAGCGTTACCTTTAATTTTGTATCAATATACAAAGATCTATTCAATTGTGGTTAATTATACTCTTAATTATGTATCAATATACAAAGATCAATGCCTATGTAGCCCAGTACAATCTTAATATTACGTCCATATACAAGGGTCAATACCATTGTGGCCAACTGTAATCTTAATTTTGTATCAATATACAAAGATCAATACCGATGTAATCCAATACAATCTTATTTTTGCACAATAAACAATGGTCAATACCACTTTAGCCTAATAAACTACTAATTTTGTATCAATATACAAAGGTATAAGGGCATATTCAATAATCTGCCCCTTCTTCTTGGACCTTCCTGTGCTATGTCTATATCTCATTTTTATCAAGCCTATGCCCTCCTACATAGGAGAGGAAGAAGGATACAGAAAAGGAAAAGTAGGAAGTCCCTGGGGCTAACCTCCAAAACCCATTAAACAGGACCATTTATCAGCTTGTAATCTCTTCCCTTAAATATCGGAGTTTTCAGTTATCCTTCAAATAACCAAAAAGAAGGGCGGAGAAACACCTTCCCCACCCTCTGGGCATGGGACGTCTCTCTCTTAAAGTGACTTCCTGCTGATTTGGGTCGCAGTAGACCTGTTTGGGGCCCGAACTCAAATGGAAAAAATGGTTAAAAATGTTAGTACACTCCTTTTATGTTCAGTCCTTCTGTTCTCAGCTGTTCAGATGACCTAAGGGGTTTGTAGGCAGAAGCTGATCTTGCAGGCTTCACTGAGGTTCCGGCTGGGGCATTGTGTAGAGCTGAACGGTCCCAGCGACATTGGATTGCCCTGGTGGTTGCAGGCCCCTGATGGAGATAGCTATTGAGGAAGTCTGCCAGGCAGAATCAACTGGGTCACTCATCCTCCTTGGTGCCTGATTCTGCTCTCTGCTGAGGTTACCGCAGTCCAGCCATCCCCGAGCTCCCCTAATGGACGCTTCAGTTCTCCTGGAACGATAAGAACAGAGCCCTGCCCCAATCCCAACCCTGGGACAATTGCCCTCTTTTTTTTTGTTTGTTTTTTTTTGGGGGGGGTCTAAGTAGTACTTCTCCTGAAGCAAATTTGGCCTTCTGACAACACACAAAGCGTTATCTTTCAATCCGGGTTAAAGGAGAAATCATTCTGTCACCTTGGAGCTAAACCAGCTCCAGTGTATATATTTTGAGATCCCAAAGGACAATCTGCCTGCATCAAGAAGGCCTTTTGTAAGTAGCCTCCAAACCTAGGTCCCTCCAAATCCCATGTGTGTGTCTCTGAACTCTAATTATTGGGATCAGAGACCTGTGTTTCCCATCTGAAGGGATCAAAGATGTGTTCCACCACTCCTGGATCGAAGTCTTTCTCTATTTAGAGTTTGCCCTGCATCAGGCTGACCCTCAGCTCCGGGATCTGCCTGTTTCTGTCTCCAGTGTGCTGGGAGCTGGGACCAAGGGTGTACTCTTCTTGAATGGTGGGACCAAGAGTATGCACCCTCACCACCCCTCTCCGTGTGACTCCAGAATACATAAGACCACCAACTCTACGGTGCTCCCCCCGTCTCTGCTGAAGTCAAAGCATGGGCCAACACCACAATTCTCTTGTATTTTACCTTAGCTCCACGCCTTCTCGACACCTGGAGGTCTGCAAAACCAGGCCGAACGGCTGTATCCTCTATTCCATTCACAGTGTTTCAGCCCTGTCACCTGCCCTTTTTTTTTTAGTTAATAAATTTATTTGTCTGTTGCTTCAGGTTACATCCTTATCATATTGTCCTCTTTTCCCGCTTCCCAGCCCCACCCTCCCATGCTCTACCCTTGAACCTTCCGTCTTGTTCCTCTGGGGTGGAGTGTTCCTGCCTAACAGTCTCTCACCACAGATCAGGAGTCATATGAGGGCCAAGAGCCTCTTCATTCACCAGGGGCGTACGAGGCAGTACTGCCAGTGAAAGGTGTCTCCTTGCTACTGGGGGAATACTAAAAAAAAGACCAACAAACACACAAACCCACAAAAACAAAGAATATCAACAAAAAAAAAAGAGAGGATAAAGAGAAGGGAAAAGGAAAAAAAATAAAAAGAGAAAGAAAAAGAAAAAGATAAAAAAAATTTATGTCCATGTTCCTTTTGGTGTGTTGGTTGTAGTACAGATATCCTGTACGATATAGCTAAAATCCTACTATAAGTGAATAGATGCCATGTGCATCCTTCTGAGAATGGGTTAGCTCACTCAGGATGAGCTTCTCTAGATCCATCCATTTGGTTGCAAATTGCATGATTTCATTGTTTCTTATAGCTGAGTAATATTCCATTGTATAGATGTACCACAGTTTTTTAATCCATTCTTCAGTTGAGGGACATCTGGGTTGTTTCCAATTTCTAGCTATTACAAATAAGGCGCTATGAACATAGATGAGGAGACTTCCCTATGTCTCCGTGAGAGGTCCTTTGGGTGTATACCCAGAAGTGGTATGGCTGGGTCTTGAGGCAAGGTTATTCCTAGATTTCTAAGATATCGCCAGACAGACCTCCATCGTGGTTGCACAAGCCTGCACTCCCACCATCAATGGAGTAGGGTTCCCCTTTCTCCACAACCTCGCCAGCATGCCCTATCATTTGAGCTCTTTATCTTAGCCATTCTAACAGGTGTTAGGTGGAATCTCAGGGTCGTCTTGAGTTGCATTTCTTTGATGATTAAGGATGTTGAACATTTCTTCAGGTGTCTCTCAGCCCTTAGGGATTCCTCCTTTGTGAATTCTCTATTTAGCTCCATCTCCCATTTTTTGATTGGATTATTTGGTTTCTTGCCATTTAATTTCTTGAGTTCTTTGTAGATTTTAGATAATAGCCCTCTATCAGATGTGGGGTTGGTGAAGATTTTCTCCCAGTCTGTTGGTTGCCGTTTTGTTCGAATGACAGTGTCCTTTGCCTTACAGAAGCTTTTCAGTTTCATGAGGTCCCATTTATTGATTGTTGATCTCAGGTCCTGAGCTGTTGGTGTTTTGTTCAGGAAGTTGTCACCTGTGCCAATGAGTTCGAGGGTTTCTCCTATTTTTTCTACTAGTATATTTAGTGTGGCCGGCTTTATGTTAAGGTCTTTGATCCACTTGAATTTAAGTTTGGTACAAGGTGATAGGTATGGGTCTAATTTCATTCTTTTGCAAGTGGACATCCAGTTGGACCAGCACCGTTTGTTGAAGATGCTGTCCTTCTTTCATTGTGTGGTTTTGGCTTCTTTGTCAAAGATTAGTTGGCCATAGGTGTGTGGGTCCATGTTTGGGTCTTCAATTCGATTCCATTGATCCACTGGTCTGTTTCTATACCAGTACCATGCTGTTTTTATTACTGTTGCTCTGTAGTACAGCTTGAAATCTCGGATGGTGATACCTCCAGATGTTTTTTCATTGTACAGGATTGATTTAGCTATTCTGGGCTTTTTGTTGTTCCATATGAAGTTAAGAATAGCTTTTTCCAGGTCTATAAAGAATTGTGTTGGTATTTTGATAGGAATTGCATTAAATCTATATATTGCTTTTGGTAGGATAGCCATTTTTATTATGTTGATCCTACCTATCCATGAGCATGGGAGATCTTTCCATCTTCTAAAGGCCTCTTCCATTTCTTTCTTCAGGGGCTTGAAGTTCTTGTTATATAGGTCCTTTACATGCTTGGTTAGAGTTACCCCCAGGTATTTTATGTTGTTTGTGGCTATTGTGAAGGGGGTTGTTTCCCTTATTTCTTTCTCGGTATATTTGTTTGTTGTATAAAGAAGGGCTTCTGATTTTTTTGAGTTAATTTTGTATCCATCCACCTTGCTGAAGTTGTTTATCTGCTGTAGGAGTTCTTCGGTGGAGTTTTTGGGGTCGCTTATGTATACTAACATATCATCTGCGAATAGGGATAATTTGAATTCTTCATTTCCAATTTTTATCCCTTTGATCTCCTTTAGTTGTCTTATTGCTCTAGCAAGGACTTCAAGTACTATATTGAAGAGATATGGTGAAAGTGGACATCCTTGTCTTGTCCCTGAGTTTAGAGGAAATGCTTCAAGCTTCTCTCCATTTAATTTGATGTTGGCAACTGGCTTGCTGTATATTGCCTTTATTATTTCAAGGTATGGTCCTTGTATGCCCGTTCTCTCCAGAACTTTTACCATGAAGGGGTGTTGGATTTTGTCAAATGCTTTTTCTGCATCTAGCGAGATTATCATGTGTTTTTTTTTCTTTCGTCTTGTTTATGTGGTGAATTACATTGATAGACTTTCATATATTGAACCATCCCTGCATTCCAGGGATGAAGCCTACTTGATCATGGTGTATGATACTTTTGATGTGTTCTTGAATTCGGTTTGCTAGTATTTTATTAAGTATTTTTGCATCTATGTTCATGAGCGAGATTGGTCTGAAGTTCTCTTTCTTTGTTGGGTCTTTGTGTGGTTTAGGAATCAGACTGACAGTGGCTTCATAGAATGAGTTTGGCAGTGTTCTTTCTGTTTCTATGTGGTGGAAGAGTTTGAAAAGTAATGGTGTTGGTTCCTCTTTGAAGGTCCGGTAGAATTCCGTGCTAAAGCCATCTGGCCCTGGGCTTTTTTTTGGTTGGGAGATTATTAATGACTGTTTCCATTTCCTTGGGTGTTATTGGGCTGTTTAAGCTGTTAATCTGATTTTGATTTAGTTATGGTAGGTGGAATCTATCGAGGAAATTGTCCATTTCACTTAGGTTTTCAAATTTAGTGGAATATAGATTTTTAAATAATGCTCGAATATTTTCTGGATCTCTTCAATGTCTGTTGTTATTTCTCCCTTTTCATTTCTGATTTTGTTGATTTGGGTTCTTTCCCTTTGCCTTTTAGTTAATTTGACTAGGGGTCTGTCTATTTTGTTGATTTTCTCAAAGAACCATCTCTTGATTTCATTGATTCTTTGTATAGTTGTTTTTGATTCTAAGTAGTTGATTTCAGCCCTAAGTTTGATGATTTCCTGCCTTCTGCTCTTCTTAGGAGTGTTTGTTTCTTTTTTTTCCAATTCACCCAGCTTAGCTGTTAGTTCACTAATATGAGCTGTCACAATTTTCTTTTTGAAAGCACTTAGTGCTATGAACTTTCCTCATAGCACAGCTTTCAATGTATCCCTTAGTTTTGGGTATGTTGTGTCTTCATTTTCGTTGGATTTTAAGAAGTCTTTGATTTCCTTCTTTATTTGTTCCCTGACCCAGTGGTCATCCAGTAAGTAGCTGTTCAATTTCCATGTGTGTGTAGGCTTTCTGTTGATTCTTTTGCTGCTGAAGACCAGCTTTATTCCGTGGTGGTCTGATAAGATACAAGGTGTTATTTCAATTTTCTTGTATCTATTAAGACTATCCTTGTGACCAACTATGTGGTCGATTTTGGAGAAGATTCTGTGGGGTGCTGAGAAAAAGGTGTATTCCTTTGTGTTTGGGTGAAATGTTCTGTAGATGTCTGTTAGGTCCATTTGTTTCATGATCTCTGTTAGACTCAATATTTCTCTGTTTGTCTTCTGTCTTGATGATCTGTCCTTTGTTGTGAGTGGGGTGTTGAAGTCTCCCACTACTAATGTGTTGTGATCGACGTGCACTTTAAGTTTTAGAAGTGTTTCTTTTACAAAAGTAGGTTCCTTTGTATTTGGGGCATAGATGTTCAGTATTGAGATTTCCTCTTGATGAATATTCCCTTTAATGAGTATATAGTGCCCTTCTTTGTCTTTCTTCATTAACTTCAGTTGGAAGTCTGTTTTGTTTGATATTACGATGGCTACTCCAGCTTGCTTCCTGGGTCCATTTGCTTGGAAAACCTTCTCACAGCCCTTTACTCTGAGGCAGTGTCTATTTTTCATAGTTAGATGTGTCTCATGTATACAGCATAAGGAAGGGTCTTGCTTGCGGATCCACTCTGTAAACCTATGTCTTTTTATTGGGGAGTTGAGTCCATTGATGTTGATGGATATTAGTGACCTGGGGTTGTTATTTCCCATTAGTTTGGTATAGGTGGTGGTTCTGTGCCTCTTTTGGTTTAGTTGCTGAGGGGTTTTCTATTCCCTTTGTTTTCTTGGGTGGAGCTTTCTTCTCTGGGTTGGGATTCTCCTTCTAGGATTTTCTGTAGGGCTGGGTTTGTGGGTAGATATTGTTTAAATTTGATTTTGTCATGGAATATCTTGTTTTCTCCATCTATGTTGATAGAGAGTTTTGCTGGTAAAGTAGTCTGGCTTGGCACCTATGATCTCTCAGGACTTGTAGTATATCTGACCAGGCCCTTCTAGCTTTTAACGTTTCTGAGGAGAAGTCAGGTGTAATTCTGATGGTCTGCCATTGTATGTGACTTGACCTTTTTCTCTTACATCTTTTAATATTCTTTCTTTGTTCTGTACATTTGGGGTTTCAATTATTATGTGGCGAGAGGAGTTTCTTTTCTGGTCTAATCTGTTTGGTGTTCTGTAAGCCTCTTGGATTTTTATTGGCATCTCTTTTTTCAGTTTTGGGAAGTTTTCCTCTATGATTTTGTTGAAGGTATTTCCTGGACCTTGGAGTCGGGAGTCCTCTCTTTCCTCTCTACCTATAATTCTTAGGTTCCGTCTTTTCATTGAGTCCTTGATTTCTTGGATGTTGTGGGTGAGAGATTTTTTAGCCTTCTCATTTTCTTTGGATGTTGTACTGATTTCTTCCACTGAATCTTCTATGCCTGAGATCCTGTCTTCCATCTCTTGCATCCTATTGTTGATATTCACATCCGTAGTTCCTGTTCTCTTCCCTTGGTTCTCCACTTCCTCTTTTAACTCTGACTGTGTTTTCTTTATTGTTTCTATTTCTATTTTCATGTCTTGTATGGTTTTGTTCGTTTTGTACATTTCCTTCTCCAGCTTGCTTGTTTTTGTTTGAAAATCTTTCATTGCTTTGTCCTTTTCCTGTTCAAGCTCTGTCACCTTGGCTTGGAGCTCTTTAATGGTGTTGTTCCTTGTTTTGACTTGTAGAATTGTGGCTTCTTTGAATTCCTTCATAGATTTAAGTTCTTCTTGCAGGGACTCTATCACTTTCCATAATTAAGAATTGTCAACGTTTTCATGTGTTTCTGTTGGTGTGAGGTCATCCGAATTGGATGAGCTAGGATAATTCTGCTTTGTTGGAGTCATATTTCCTTGATTTCTATTTTTTTTTTTTTTGACCTTTGGCCATTGGATGCGTTTAGTTTTCTGTTTTCTGTGCTTGGAACCACAGTGGATGCTTTGGTGCAGGGGACGAGTTAATTGGCTATCTGTCATTGCTTACAGGGGCATTTCAGGGTCACTGTGGTTTTAATCGCCTGAGGCACTGTGAGCTGGTGCAGCCTATTCCCAGGTTGTGAGTAATGGACCGGGATTGTTTCACTGCTCCCAATTCAGACTTCTCTATGTTGCACTCTTAGTTATCAGCCTGTAATGGTTTTGATGGTATGGACCTGTTTGCCCAGGCACAGATTCGGGGCTTTGTTTGTCGTCACGGAGGCTCACAGTGTCTGGCTCCACACCTAATATGTCTGGATTTTCGAGAATACAGCTATGGTCCCGATTTCTGGTTTCTCACTAGGCTTCTTGCCACAGGGCTGGCCTCTGTGCCTGATTCCCTCCCTGTCTGTGCAGCCGTGGATCTCCCTCCCTGGCTGCTCGGCCATGGGTGCACCGAGCCCCGGATCATCTGGCTGCCTGAGTGGTCCTCTTGCCCTAGCAGCTCAGCCGTGGGTGCGCGGATCCCTGGCCCCGCCCACGCCTGGCTCTCTCCCCAGTTGTCCTGCCATGGGTTCGCGGGGATTTGGCCCTGCCAGGCGGGGTCCCTCCCCAGCTGTGCTGTCGTAAGTGCGCGGGATTCGTCCCCTCCTGCCCGCCTTTGTGTTCCCGGCTTCCTGCGCTCTCTCAGAACCTCCCGCGCTCCACTTCACGAGTGGCTGCGGACCACCCACTGAGCCCCCTGTTTGTTCCTTGCTAAGACTTCCACTATCTCCCAAAGTTTTTTAAGTGGGTATAAGTTCTTCCTGAGGTGTGGGGAGCCCAGTAGGCTAGTGAACTATCGCCAAGTGGCCTCTGATTCTGCCTGCTTTGAGTTGGGGTCGATCTTACCAGGCGCCTCTCCAAATGGGAGTTCCCGAATCCCGGGTTTAGTGGCTTCCGTGTCTGCGAGAGATGGGGGGAGAACCTTACCCTGGGACTTTTAACAGTCCCTTTGGAGCTGTGAGTGTTCCCGGGGGGGGGGGTCTAGCCCCTCCGGTTTTTGCACAGTGCCCAATAACTCTGTGTTTTTTATGGCTCTTTTTTCCCCGCGTTCAAAATGTGTCAGTGTAGGTCGCCGCCATCTTGGCCCCAGATTATGATTCTTTTAATTGACCATATTTTAAAAACTTTGTGGCTTGGTCTTTTTTTCCCCCAAAATTCTGTTGAGTTTTGTCGATATTGGTTATTAAATATATTATTTATTTATAAAAATTTACATTCTGATAAATGAGGGGATCTTTTTATATGAACACATCTCCTGTAAATGTTAGTTTTTTTTTCTCAGATGAGAGAATGAGTGAAAGCCATTCCCAAGCCTTCTAGCTCTTTCTAACTCTCACTAGCTGGCTCAACTCATCAGCTCTGGCCTAAACTCCTCTCCAAGCTGACTTAAACTGGCTTCTCTGGCTTCTTACTGAATTGCTCTGTATTACCCTCAAACAAATTCTGACAATATTTTTAATCTTCTGGATGCTTCTCATTCTCTAGCTTGTTCTGTCTTCACCTGGATCTAGCTTGTTCTCTCTGCTACCTGTCTCTGTAAAACTGACCTGGTAATCAACTCTCAGATGGTCTTAAGTAGCCTTTCATTCCTGTCCTGTTCTTGTGAGTTTGTTCTATTCTACATCTGACTCATTCTGTCAAATATTTGATCTATCTCTTTGTCTGCCCCTCAATTACAGATCAGTATCAAACATGGCTGCTTACTTTTATAAACTATCATTACCTTCATTGCTTGGGAATTAAAGATATGTACTAAGGACATGTCTATATTCCAGCCAGATCATACTATAATCTAGAGGAAATCTGAATTCTAACTGGTTCACATAATTCCTAGAATATCTTTGGATGTGATCCTTTGCCAGAGTAGCCATGTTGCTGTATTAAAATTCCTGTACAACGTCCAATGAATTTCCTGATAGTGGCCATACTTCACCAAAGCCATTTTTTATTTCTCCCAGTATAATTGATTTGACAGTGTTGAATAGTGAAGAGATTTCTTTGAAATATAAGTTTATGGTGTGTGAGGACAAAGGCATTGGGTTTTGAAGTCTTAGGGAACAGATGTTGTTGAGACTCCCGAGAACATATAGAAATTCAATTATACCAAGGGTCTATTGCTTTGATACCTTATGCTAATCTCAAAATATGAACACAAATTACAGGGAAAAGGTTTTAGTATTTTCAGTACATAAAATCTCTGTTGATATTTGCATACTTGGAGAAGTTTTTGGCTACAATTGAACTCTGAACCTCTACACTATAGTGCTAAGTCTCTACTCTCACTCACTTTGGATGCTTGGTGATTAGATTACAAAAATTGCTTGCTACCAGTTTTCTCTCCTACTATTACATTTTTATGTATTTTCTGCCCCTCAATTAGACATCACTGTACTATCAAACATGGCTTCTTACTTTTGTAAATTAATCCTACCTTCACTGTTTGGGATTAAAGGTATGTACTAAGGGCATGTCTGTATTCCACCCAGTTCCTACTGTAATCTAAAGCATGTCCGCATTCCATCTGGATCCCATATTCCTAGAAGATCTTTGGATGTGATCCTTTGCCAGAGCAGCTGTATTTTCTGTATTTCTCTCCTACTATTTACAGTTACTATAAGTTCAAAACATTCCACCCTGACACTCCTTGTGCAGGGAAGTAAACAACTTAAAAAATAGATTCAGAAACTCCCCCGAAACTGACCAGAATCATTAGACCCCTCCCTTCCAGAGTAAACAATAGAAGCTGAGAGTCTGTCTCAGAGGAAGAAAATCTGAGCTACAAATATGATCCTAGGACAAACTGAGATGCCAAGACACAGGAAGACTTAGCTTTAAAGAAGATACTCTGGATAAAGTTGCAAAGAAGACTCTAAGACCAGATCATGTACTCTGCTATGCTTACAGACAAGAACCTAGCATAACTATCCTCTGAGAGGACCCATCCGGCAGCAGATCGGAACAGATGGTGAGACACACAGACAAGCACTGTGGAGCTAGGGGAATCTTGTAGACAAGTAGGAGGAAGAATAGAGGGATCTGGAGGGGACAAAAACTCCCCATGAAGACCAACAGAGTCAACTAACCTAGGCTTCTAGGGGCTTACAGAGACTGAAGCACCAATCAAAAAGCATGTATGAACTGGACCTAGGCCCTCTACCTGTACGTAGCTGATAGGCAGCTTGAACTTCATGTAGATTTCCCTAGCAAGAGGAGCAGGTGCTGACTCTGTTGCCTGTGGATCAAGTTAATCTAGCTTGGCTGCTTTCTCTTGCCTCAGTGGAAAAGGATGTTCTTAGTCCAGATGTGACTTGAAGAGCTGGGATAGATTGAAGGGGGACTTCCCCTTTTCTGAGAAGAAGGGAAAGGGATAAAAGGGGAAGAGGGTGGGAGGGTAGGACCAGGTGGAGAGGGAGGACGGGGCTTTAATCAAGATGTAAAATGAATGAACGAATGAATGAATGGATGAATGAAAGAGCAAATAAATAAATAAGAAAGAAAAAGAAAAAAATTGTACAGGGGCTAGAAGCTTCCAGACCTAGGCCTAGGAATAGTTAGATAGAAACAATCTGGGCTTGGCCTAAGCCACGTATCCAAAAAGCTTGGGTATGCCTCTCATGTCATCATCTCTGCTGCTGAGGAAATAAAAACAACTTTTGCATAAAAAATAAATTAAAAACCCAACAATTCTCATCCTGTCTTTCAGGGTCCCTTTGGCAAAGCTCTATCTCCAAAAATATTTATATTATAATTGATAACAGTAACAAAATTATAGTTATGAAGTACCAATGAAAATAATTTTGCTTGGTGGTCACTACAACATGAGGCACTATATTAGGAAGATTAAGAACCACTGGCCTACAAGAAAAAAAACAGCCAAGCTGCTTGGAAGAGATTTGGACCAACTGAGGGACCAGGAAAGGACACACACTGGCTGCGCAGGGTACCCCAGCTTCCCAGCTTTTGTGAGCTCTCTCCCATAAGAGGATGGGCCTTGGTGATGTAGGTGTCTTTGAATAGTATCAGCTCCTTTAAGTAACCCTTCATCCATACTCCTGTAAGTAACCCCAATAAATCCCATTGGTTCACCAAATTAGATTTCAGTGGTATCGCTACTTTGGTCTTTCATGGGATCCTTATCATAGGTGAGTAGACAAGTGTGTTTCATCCTCTTAGGAAAACTTTTTTGTCACATAACACCTACAGAATAAGAATAATAACTTCTGGGATATAATTTTTTGTCAAAAACATAAAAAAAGTTGGAAATCTGTTGTAGTGCCTGCTAAACAAGTTTTTACTATGTTGATTATCACTCTGTTAACATATGTCATGCATTTGTGGATTCATGCTAAGATGTACATGTTATATGTATATGTATATATATACATATACATATAACATGGTTGATTATTTCCTTTTTTGGGGGGATTTAGCAAAAGTCCAAAGCTTACTTCCTTGCATTTTAAAGAGTACATCTAACCATTTATTTCATGAACGCTTCTGCTAGGTCTTAAATTAAGGCATTACAGTCCTAATGTAGACACCCAAATAAAAATGCTCCACAGTCATACTCTGGGTGAAATAATCATACTTGGAAGAAGAAAAGTTAAGAGCGTAGCATGTCCTGGGAAACATCCTGATGTTAAGTAGAAAGAATGTGCTCTTCTATTCTGCAGAGCTAAACCACAGTGTTAGGAACAGAACTCATCTTGGAGATTGGCAATGTCTCAAAGAAAGAAAAATTTGCAACTGTTTCCAGGTAAATAATTGATGAAGTACAAAATCAATCAATGTGGAAATAAAAGAGTTCTTAGGATGCATGACTTGTGTATTTTGAAGGTTAGAGGCTTCTATGAGCCTAGAGGAGACTGGGAATTGGTTACTGTCTCAAAAATTTTGAACAGCAAAGACATGATTTTGACAAGAAGATGAAAGAACTCAGCAATGTAAAACAGAATGCAAAAAGACGTGGCAACTTGGTACCACATCCACTTTTCTTCTAACCTGGAATGGGGATTATTACATAATAAACAATTCCTGTTTCCAAAGACTCTGATGTTTATAGAAGAAACACATATGCTTGGCAGCCAGGCATTCAAAACCAAGAGACTATGTAAAATATATAAGAGGTGTGTGGTCCTGGTAATTTGTTACATGCCACCAACAATACATAGAAAAGACCAAGCCAGAGTGATATCAGAGAAACTTCACTCCAATTAGCAGGTTGGAAAGAAAGTTCCTTGCAAACTTTTTCCCTCCTTCCAGATAATACAGGAGGCTTTGGAGATGATTTGGTATTAGAATGAGATGATTTTAAAAAATATAACCTTCCAAACCTCAGATCTCTGTGAGCCATGGCTAACATGAAAAAAATGGTATAGGTTGTTTTATTTTTTCCTCTCTGTATGATTCTGAAGAAATGGACCGTACTGTAGTTTCAGTGACTAATTCTAAACTCTCAAGCTGGTAGGTGTGATTCTGAGATTCATATTATTCTGGATCTATTATCTGTAACTCTTAAATTCAAGTTCAAATTGTCATCTAGACTGAGCCTTTCATGATCAAAATCTGTGTAAATTTCACCAAATACATGACTTGGACTGACTAGGTTCGAAAACAGAGTTTAAGAAAATTAAAACCACTTCATGGTTTTTATTTGGCAAATTAAAAGTCTTTGGTAAACTCTTAAAACTTACTTTAAAAGCATGAGTAAATGTGTACATGATATATGGCTTATTAAACACTGAAAGCCTATAAAGTGTCTAATAGAATTTTATCGGAACACAATGCTTACTAGTGTTGCAACTACTGTAATGTATACCATCTCTAGAATGAATGTGAAATCCTTTTCAAATATTAGTGATAAGTAATGATAATCATTGAAATAACAGATCATAATATACTGAATTTATCCTCATTTCTTAGCTCACCAGGAACTTTCCTTATTGAGGAAAAAAACCAGAATAAACATACATGTATTGTCTTAAGAAAAGCCTCTGCTCATTCTTTATACTGATGTCATTACAGTGGAGATGAGAGATGCTTGATCACAGGGGATATTTAATATTAGATTGAAGAAAATATTAAAAAGTACATGAGACTGGCTCAAACAAGTCTGTACTGGCACTGGGGAGGGTGCTGGTGACATGCTAGGCCCTCTCTGTATCTAATTTTGATAATATGATTGATGATGTGATTTTTCATAACTGGTGGAAAGAAACAACATGAAAACTAATCACATTATGCTGGCATTTGGAAGTCTAAATAAAAGGTATGTGAACTCATTACAGGAAGATAGTTTTTTCATTTGAAATTTAAATTTGCCATCCCATCCATAGTTGTCTGAGAAACTTGTGAATTTGTTTGTAGATGAAAATGACCAGAATTGAGTAATCAGCCTCGACTGATTACTGTTTATAACAGGAGGCCTAGGGACTTCCTGGAAGCCACAGTTCTGTATTTACAGGCTGGAAAGTAGGCAAATGATGTGATGCCCTTGTTCTGTGTAACCATGTTTCTCCATTACTCCAAAGGAATGAATTACCCTGCAAATGCCAATGGAACTTCCCCTTATGAATTTAACTTCATTGGTGGCACATTTCCTCCTTTAAAATGAAAATGTTTTGAAGTATCAAAATAAGAAGATAGTATTTCTTTACTTTGTAGTGTTTTCACGATCCAACCCTGGCTATGTAGCAGCCCCTATCAAGGAGAAAATTAAGTTTACTATAAAAACATGAACTTAGAGTTCTGGAGAAATCTATCATTTTTTCAATATGCAGCACTGAAGCTGCACAATTGTGCACACCACACACTTACACTATCAAGAAATTAGGCTATTTGGAATGTTACAAATGTGTAAGCTATGCCCATTATCTTAGATGGGCAATTTATGGAAGATATAATAAATAGAGGGAAATCTAGAATGTTTGTTCAATACAGAGTAGGTAATTGAAGTACGGGATGCATAGTAAAGCCATAAACAATAATTAGATAATGAAAATGTAGAGACTTGTCTGTGACCCACATCGTAATACAGCTGAGCATCAGCAAAGACAGAAACTAGCTTGCCGTCAGAAGCAGATTATAATGGGAGTGCATGCTTAATAAACATCTGGAGAAACTGTGATAATATCTGAGGAAGACTCTTCTGAAGAAGGGAAATTTCTAGGCTGAAGCTTACAGTCTGCATTTGTGGAAGAGCATATGATTACATAGATGGTATTATTTGCATCTGGAGGAGAGTTAGTCGAATGTCTCTGTGAGCCTCTGCACTGAGTTAATTGCATTAAAACTGTATCTCAACACTTAGTGTATCTAGCATCACTGATCATTTGCAAGCTAATTCTCTTCAAGGTTGCTAGACTATGGGGGAACTTGCATTTAGTTAACAGGAAGAGATTCTGTCTTAAGGAAATCCATAACTTATTTGAGAGACTTGAGCAGCTCAAAGCCAGGAAACTGGCAAAGTCTGGGCAGCAGGAATATCCTGACATTTCACCACCACAACTCAATAACTGCCCCAACACACACACTAAAGATAAAATAAAAAAAGACTCAGTATATCCAGAGAAAATAGCTGGCTGGCTGATGGTGAATTTACTGGGCTAAGAACAACATAATTGTACAATAGTTGTGTTGGACTAAGGATTAATGGGTAGTACACCTTGGGACTTTCCACAGGAATCATCTGCTTTCATTGTCTAAAAAAATAAGGATGGTGCCAGTAGATACCCCAGAAAAGCAGACTGGGAGAAGCCCACAAGGCTTCAATGTTGTACAAAAAAAAAAATATAGACAACTAAGGAATGCTGAGAGTGGGAGAAATAGTCTTCTACAGGGAGAAGCATACCAATTATTTGCCTGGTGCCAAATGATGAGCTCTGAAAACATGCACACAAATAACAGTATACAGACTAATCAGGTTATATCTAGAAGTAAATATGAATATACACATACTTATAGGAATGTTACAACAATTAATGAAAAAGAAAGGCCATGCATTTGAAAGAGAACAATAAAGGGTGTAAGGGAGGGTTTAGAGGAAGGAAAAGTAAGGGAGAAATGTTGTAATTATATGACAACCTCAAAAAAAAACCCCAAAACAAACCAACAGCAACACATTGCATAATAGAAACACTGCTACACACTAAAATGGAAAAGCTCTAAGTCTACATTTTCAGTTCTTCCTTTTGAGAATTTTTGCACATGTGAATCACTGCAGGAGTCTGAAAGGGAAAGAAGTGTCAAATGGAGCCTAGGATGATGGAGTGCACATGCACATTTTATCTAACAGGACAGAGAAGCGTTCCAATGCGCAGTCATGTTCTATGCACCCCACAACTTGAAAGGGGAAATGAATATCAATAGTAGTTGCTGTGAAATACTAAAGTAGCCATAATTTCTTGACCAAATTAGAACATTTTTGCAAATGAATGGAAGACAATAGTCATATCTATGTCAAGATGATGATCTCTATAGCACTATCCAGAGCATATCAAATGTGACAATCTTAAAACACAATGTTAAATAGAGGCCACTTGTTAACTGGCTTTGAACTCCATAATCAAAGCTCTTGGAGTGTTTATATCAAATAGAACTTTCTACCACTATCCCTTGAAATGTGACCTTTATGATTAAGGAACGCTAATTTAAATTGTTTGTTTTTTACCAATAATGATAGCATAGGATTCTATTTATTTGACATTGGAATTCATTGGAATTTTACTATTCATGACAATACTCTACAAAATGTTTTATTTGGGGACTCTGGCAAGACAAAAACCCTTCCTGATTGCAAGAGACTGAAAATGATATACAGTTAAAACAAATGAAATATATATATACAGACAAGAGTAAAGGACACAGAGAAAACCTATACTACATCAAATTCCAGCCAAAAATCATGAAATTCTTTCTATACCAGTGGTTTTCAACCTATGGGTCATGATCCCTTTGGAGACTGAATGGCCCTTTTGTTGGTGTTGTCAAAGACTATGAGAAAACACATATATTCATATATAAATTCATAAGAGCAGCAAAATTACAGTTATGAAGTAGCAGGAAAAATAATTTTATTGTTGAGTGCAAATACATGAGAAACTGTATTAAACAGAATTAGGAAGGCTGAGAACCTGTCGTCTAGAGCTTCACTTGCTGCAGTGGTAAGGGACTTTCTGCTATTGCTTTTGTATTATTCTAATTCACAACTAGTGACTGATCCTCTTCTTTGAATGTCCTTCCCACGGTGACATGAAAGACTCATTGCTTGATCTGGGAATGGTCCTTATTGGAATAATGCTATGGTATGTGCTTAGCATTTTATCTGTGGATGTATTGTCTGCCATGCTAATGCTGGACAAAGGACTTTTAAATCTCATTCCTTAGGTGACCACAGCATCTACCAAGACCCCCATGGAGTGATAGTTTTGGGTGCCATCAAGTATGATAATAATTGTCCTAGTTAGTTTTCTGCTTGCCCTGATAAAAGCAACATAAGGATGAAGAGTTTATTTTCCCTTCCAGTTTGAGGACATACTCTATCATGGAGAGGGAGTCATGGTAGTAGGAGCATGAAGTGCTTGGTCACACTACATCCACAGTCAGGAAGTAGAGAGGGAAATGAATGCTGACTGCCAGTTCTCAGTTTGGTTTCTCCTTTCCATGCACCCCAAGCTCCCAGTCCATGGAACAGTGCCATCCACATTTAGGATAGATTTTTCCACCTCAATTAATCTAATTGAGAAAATCCCTCACAGACACTTGTCTACTAGCCAATTCTAGCTCCTGAAAGGTTGACAGAGAAAATTAACCATCACAACAGCACAGTTAGAAATATGCATCTGATATCAAGTAGCATACACTTTAGAAGCAACTCAATCAACTATTAACTGTGTGATGTGGGTAAAATAATTGAATATTCTTAAATCTCAGTTTCCTCATTTATGAAAAAAGTTTAAAGATACTTTGTATGTTTATTGCCATGTGACTGGATACAAAAAGCATCAAGCACATTTAACAAGATATGGTAAACATTAATTCAATTAACTAATCTTTTCTTCATCCCTGTCAAGTGTCCTAGGGCTGGGACATATGACATCAACCATACAATTCACTGGGAGATCCTTTAAGATGCCAATTCAGTTCCATTGTGGTATGTGCTATAATTGGGCAAATTAAAAAAGTGGTTATGGTTATGGAAGGTTTCTAGAAACAAGAAAAAAACACTCCTCCAATTCTGCTAGAGCAACTGAGAGTTCCCTGTCCAATCAGGTCCTTAAAACAGGTCATATTCATGACTGAACATAAATGTTTGATTCTTTTGCTTGGACCTTTGGAACTTCAATATGGACTGTATGTTACACAGACTGCATATCACTTGGATGTGCTACTGAGATCATTCATTATGTTATATTATCTTGATTTTATTTATATTCAAGAATATATTATGATATAGGGAATTGCAACTGTGTAAAAACAGACATTCTAATCCTTTATTTATACATTCACTGACTCAGGGATTATTTAGTTTCAGACTCATACTCAAAAATTGTTACTGTTGCTAGTCAGACATTGGAGAACATCTGATAGGACCATTTTCTTCATGGTGCCTATTGATTAGTACATACTGAATTACAGACATCCATTGCTATTATGGGTAATTTCAGATACCAGGGCACTAAATTGTGTGGAAGCATGTGTTTCTCAAAATTCTAATAATGAACGTCTATGTTTTTCAAGTGCAATGCACTAACATTCATATGTACTTCATATTTCTGAAACATACCCAAGATAGACATTCTAAAACAATTAGGAACCAATTCACTGAGACAAATTAACTACAATCTTGGATATCTTAGTACCAGTGAATGTCCATAAAAGGTATTAGACATACAAACTATGTGTGTGCTACTAATACCATATTGACCCAACAGTACAAAGATTACACAGAGAGAAGCATCAAAAGTGAGGCCTGACCAACACAATCTATGAAGTTCATAGGTGCTGAGGAAGAATAGGAAGAGGAATAGAGGAGGAAGAGAAGAAAAGTGGAGTAGGAGAAGAAGGTAATCACTTTCCTTCAGATGCTTTCATTGTTTAATATGAATTGTGTGTATGGAATATCTGTCACATCCCATTCTAAAATCATACCTTTAGCTCTGTAGGCTCCCACCCACCAAACCAAAATGGAAAAGCAGTGTAACTGTTTGGGGGTAAAGGAGGAAGTTTTCAAGTTCCCCTTATCAGTGGCTCAGATAGAAAAACAGACAAGAAATATTTATATTTATCTTTCTAATTGGGAGTAGACTGAAAACTAAAAGACAGGAGGAGCTTCTGGGTAGTAAAGTCAGACCTAAAAGAGAAAATCAGGCAGTTGCTCTCCCGAGAAAAATCATACAGCTGTCGGACTCATTTCATCACCAAACTCTGACTACTTCACCAAGTCATACCACATTCTGTTGACACATTTTGAGATAAAGACAAATTTAATAAACTTATTTATAGCATGCCACTAACAAAGAAATTTTCTTGTCTTATATGTCACTTTAGTATAAAACCAAGATAATGGCATATTATCATTGTACTTATACAAGAGTAGCTGAGATACGACATTCATATAACATCTATATACAGCTACTGTACTTCAACTTCCAAAATTTATATCTTAGAATTTTATAACAGAATCTTTTTAAGACAAAAAGACCCTAGAAAATCCATGGTAAATCTAAAATTATTTACAGTTCCCATACTCCACCTCCACATTAATTTTACCTTGTGTTGTAATCAGCTCTATTCATCAAAAAAAAAAACTAATTTTTGTGCTTGAAATAATTAAGCCTGCATAGCATTTCTACTTCACATAGTAATAATTTCCTGTACCAAACTGGGATCAAACACAGCAACAGAACTCTAAGTAGCAAGGCCTTTGTTGACAATACTGCTACAAAGTTTGACTGTGTTGGCTCTGTGAATAATGCTCTTCTAGTCACAAAAGGAGAAATTATCTGAAGCCTTTTAGCTCAGCAGGAATCAATGCTTAAGCCATATCTGAATTCCTGTAAATTCAGAATTAGTGAGGTCCAAGGTAATGAGGTTTGATTGTACCCTGGGCTATTGATAAAACTGCAATGCTGCAGATTAGACAGAGGGACTGCCACTGACATTAGATTCGCTGTTACTTCCACAAGGGTAGAGGAGGCCACATTCTTTGCTTTTTAATTACACCGCTATGTGGTACAAGATGCACCTGTAGCATGGCCTATTGGAGGAAGTCAGCACTTTTTGAGTGAGCACCAGTATATTTTTCACTTCTCTCTGCAGCCCCCTCTTCTTTAAAAAAAAAAAATGGATTAGTTTTCCTTTCTTTGGCTCTTTAGCTTTTGTCCATTAAGGTTTCCCTGAAGACTATTTTGTCAAACAAAGCAAAACACTTCAGAAAAGGCTGTGAGTTCTTTGCAGAGGTATAGCCAGTGCTTTGTTTATGTACAGTGAACACTTACTGAGTTAGCACTCCCCAAAGGAAAATCGAGAGAGATATTCGAAAAATGTTTTCGGTAATTGCTACTTGGTTTGATCTCCTGGTATTTCATAGTGTTTTATGTGGCATTAATGGCATCACCAGAGAGTCTACAGATACAAAAGAGCATTTAAGTAAAGGACTGTGTCAAATGTACAGGAGTGATGACAAACCTCATAGGGGATTGAATGGGTGCATATTTAAACTCTTAGAGGAACTGGACAACTACTATTCTTCAGAAGGCTTTATCCATTTTCATCTCTTTCTGGGTGTGTCTGCATGTATGTGTGTGTGTGTGTGTGTGTGTGTGTGTGTGCATGTGTGTGAGCATATGGGTGTGAGTGTGTGTATGTATATGAGCATGTATCTGTGGGCTTGTGTATGTGCACATGTGTATATGTGTGTATGCCTGTGTGTATGTGTCTGTCTTTGTGTATGTGAGCATATATGTATGTGTGTGTATTAAAGTACTCCTCTGTCAAGAATACAAAAATGTCTAATCAAGTTGTATTTTTTCTCTTCTTTTCTTTCTTTTTTTTTGACATATCAGCCAATTAACTTTCAGTATCCTTCTAATATGTGTTTGTAATTTATGTAAATTTGGGAGCTACTGAGAAGCCTTTTAACTTCATTTAATTTGGCCTGAAAATTGTTATTTGGAGTCTCTAAAGGTTGATTATTTCACTCATGAATATTTGGGGAAGGGAGACTGAGAGAGGTGAGAAGAAAAAGGTCATGAACAAGTTCGTATCATTTAGCACCTTGGCTAGCTAACCAAATTTATCTGCCCTGTGGTCCAACTCATCTCTAAGGCCAGAAAGCTGACCTTTCCCAATGGATAAAAAAATGCTTACTCATTTAATGAGGACGTAAATACTCCAACAACACTGTATTTTTATTCTATACTGGATTTTTCTGCATCTTTATTCTTGGATATGCAAAGTGTATACCTCTAGGCTTTTGGAGCACCAAACAGATCCTACATGGAACTGATCTGTAGTACTTCTAGAATGAAGATAAGAGTCATAATCAGCCTCTAGAAGTCTAAGTTAGTCACAGCTAATGGCTTCATTGATTACAGATGCACATGTAAAATACACAGTTGAGAATCTAGATTTGAAGTTAATCCATATGAAATCTAATTGAATCATTTCCTAATTACTTGGTAACCCTTTCCCAATCTCAGGTTTCTTAGCTACATAATGAGACTAAAGGATCTACCTTACAGTGTTGCCATATAATGGGAAGAGTTAGAGATGTTAAAATCTAATTGTTGAGCATGTATATATTTGGCAAAAGAGAGTTTCTGAGACACTACAAAAGGAAGAAAAAGAGGGGAAATTGTATCTAATCTCAGTCTATAAATTCCTCAATTAACTCAATTGATAGAAATTTAGAGTTCACTGGAGAACATTACAAAATCTATTCAGAGTGTCTGAAGTGTTCATCCCTTAGCTGTGTCCTTACTTTATATTCATATTACCCATGTTCTTGAATATCATAGAACATGTGTAAAATCAGAAAGTAATACAGTAAATTAAATGGAAATAGAATATTTTATACTATGCTAGAATTCTATTGTGTATTGCTATCCTTATCAATGATAGTTAATAGTTAAAGCATGCTGGCGACATGCTTGGCAATGTATCAAGAGATTCATTGTAGGCTAAGAAAACTCCTGTATGGCACATATATCATCAAACACTTAGAAAATATGAAAGACAGAGGTACTAATGCATTAACATTTAACAATTAAATCATCTGTCATTGTTATACTGCTAGTAGATCACCACATCACACTAGGAACCCAGAGAGTTTGGTTCATAAAACCTTTAAGTTCATAAAAGAAAAATTAATCATTATCTCTACTCAGTATTTTAGCATAACATTAATTGACATTCACTTCTGTCTATATAAATGAACACACATGCATGCAAACACATTTACATTTGTGAACATACCACAATTTGCGTGACTTAAATGTGTGAAAAAGTTGACACCTGTGCTGATGAGTTCGAGGGCTTTCCCCACTTTCTCTTCCAGTAGATTTAGTGGGTCCGGCCTTATGTTAAGGTCTTTGATACACTTGAACTTAAGTTTTGTACAAGGTGATAAGTATGGGTCTAATTTCATTCTTTTACATGTGGACATCCAGTTGGACCAGCACCATTTGTTGAAGATGTCCTTTTTCCATTGTACGGTTTTGGCTTCTTTGTCAAAAATTAAGTGACCATAGGTGTGTGGGTTCATTTCTGGGTCTTCAATTCAATTCCATTGATCTACTGGTCTGTTTCTATACCAGTACCATGATGTTTTTATTGCTATTGCTCTGTAGTACAGCTTAACATCTGGGATGGTGATACCTCCAGATTTATTTATTTATTTATTTTTGTACAGGATAGATTTAGTTATTCTGGGTTTTTTGTTGTTCCATATGAAATTGAGAATTGCTTTTTCCAGGTCTACAGAGAATTGTTTTGCTATTTTGATAGCAATTGCATTCAATCTGTATATTGCTTCTGGTAGTATGGCCATTTTTATTATGTTGATCTTACCTACCCATGAGCATGGGAGATCTTTCCATCTTCTGATGGCCTCTTCCATTTCTTTCTTCAAGGACTTGAAGTTCTTGTCATACAGGTTTTCATTTGCTTGATTAGAGTTACCACCAGGTATTTTATATTGTTTGTGGCTATTGTAAATGGTGTTGTTTCCCTGATTTCTTTCTCAGCCCATTTATTTGTTGTGTAAAGAAGGACTTCTGATTTTTTTTGAATTAATTTTGTATCCAGCCACCTTGCTGAAGGTGTTTATCAGCTGTAAGAGTTCTCTGGTGGAATTATTGGGGTCACTTATGTATAATATCATATCTTCTGCAAATAGGGATAATTTGACTTCTTCGTTTCCAATTTGTATCCCCTTGATCTCCTTTAGATGTTTTATTGCTCTAGAAAGAACTTCAAGTACTATGTTGAAGAGATATGGCAAAAGTTGACATCCAGCACACCAACAGCTTAGGATCTAAGACCAACAATCAATAAATGGGACCTCATGAAACTGAAAAGCTTCTGTAAGGCAAAAGATATATTGTCATTTGAACAAAACGGCAGCCTACAGATTGGAAAAAAATCTTCACCAACTCCACATCTGACAGAAGGCTAATATCCATAATTTACAAAGAACTCAAAAAATTAAATGCCGAGAAACCAATTAATCCAAACAAAAAATGGAGAACAAAGCTAAACAGTGAATTCACAAAGGAGGAATCCCTAATGGCTGAGAGATACTTGAAGAAATGCTCAACATCCTTAATCATCAGAGAAAAAGCAACTCAAGACGACTCTGAGATTCCATTTCACACCTGTCAGAATGGCTAAGATCAAAAGCTCAAATGACAGCACATGCTGGCGAGGGTGTGGAGAAAGGGGAAGCCTCCTCCATTGCTGGTGGGAGTGCAGGCTTGTGCAACCACTATGGAGGTCAGTCTGGTAATATCTTAGAAAACTTGGAATAGCACTGCCTCAGGACCCAGCCATACCACTTCTGGGTATACACTCAAATGACTCCTCAGGGAATCACAAGGACGTTTCCTCATCTATGTTCATAGCATCCTTATTTGTAATAGCTAGAAACTGAAAACAACCCAGATGTCCCTCAACTGAAGAATGGATTTAAAAACTGTGGTACATCTACACAATGGAATACTACTCAGCTATCCCAAACAACAAAATCATTCAATTTGCAACCAAATGGATGGAACTAGAGAAGCTCATCCTGGGTGAGCTAACCCAGACTCAGAGGATGCACATGGCCTCTATTCACTTATAATCAGATTTTAGCCATATAGTGCAGGATAACTATACTACAGCCAATGCACCAAAGAGAACAGGATCATAGACTTTGTTACCTGTCAATAAGATACTTTGCCCTGTTGGTTCTGCCTTGTAGGTCCCCAGTGTATGAGGAGGCTCTTGGACCTCATATGACTGCTGAACTGTGGCAGGGGTTCTGATATGTAGGAACACTCTACTCTGGAGGAGTGGGATGGAAGGGATAAGGGGTATAGGGTGGGATCGTGGGTCTGGGTGGGGGGAAGTGGGTACTGTGATGGAGATGTAACCTGAAGTAATAAATAAAAAAAGTAGACTTCTGTTGTACATGGATGTTAAAAAGTAGCAGAAAGCAGAAATTTCTCTCTAGGTACCTTGGCTCTGGAGCAGTATATTCAAATCTGCTTGGTCTTGTTTTGTTTTTAAGAAATTAACTCCTCTGTATTTCTGCTTCTTTGTCTAAAAATTATCTCAGTAGTACCTTGCCATTGATTTGTCTGAGATCAGCTCATGAGCCTAAAGTGTAGAGTAAGAAGGAATATAGGAAGCAATGTGACTGTAATTTGATATGGTCATTTACCTCACATGAATAAAAAGATCAAAAGGTAAAAGTTGAGGGAACATATTTCAATTCTCTAAAACACAAGAGAAAAAGTATTTGAGAGTTGGTCCAAAGAAGGAGGTAGGAAAAAGGAGTCCCATATAACTGAGGATTTCCTATGAACATGGAGTAGGTATAGAATATGAGAGGACATTTATTAGATTTCCATCAAATTAGTTTGCTAGAAACTGACTTTTAACATTGAGATTCGGTGCTCCCTTATAATCTTTATCAGCGATATATATACGGTAGCTGGATAGAAGAATGAGAAAATAAAACTAAGAAATGAGAGCAGTAGGAAGAGACAAACATTTAAGTTGATTATTTGACCCTTTAACCTAGAAACTTAGAGCAGTTTCTTAAGTGTTTTGAACATTGTTGAGAGAATCAATAGAGAGAAGGAAAGGGAGAAAGTAATGTCAGGATGCATTTATGTAATATGTTTGGTAAAGGTTGAATCCATATAAGGAAGGGTCAGTCAAAGAAGATGTACAATATGAACTGCATGGCAATCCAGATGTGAATTAGGAAAATACTGGTTTGATGGCAGGATTGGCTTTATGGGAGAAGAAAACTGAGACTAAAAGGAGCTTGCTCTGAGACTGAAGCTGGTTTTTGAATAAATCTCTTGCTGTCACTCTGCCCTCCTTTTGGGACTTTTGCAATCAAAGCTCTATAAAGAAAATACAGGTGAAATAAATAACATCCCAACTTCACAGTTCATCTCTTACTACAATACTATAGAGGCCACCATTCTTAAAGAGTGTCATCTTTTATTTATTAGCATCATGAAACATCCTGGAAGTAAGTGAATTATGCGATCAATGTTAATGCTAATCAAAGTTATCAAAATCGAGTGTTCTCTTCTCCACATGGTGTGGCCCTTGCTACTCCCACGATGCCAATTGCATGATTTGTACATAGCCGTAATTTGCTGATTACGCTGATCTTCTCAGTTCCTGCTATTTTGAGTTCTTGCCCCCTTGCTATTTTTGGGTTTACTTGAGCATTGATATCAGGGAAATGCTATTAGGAAGAGAACTGGTATTCAAAACAAAACTCAGCTAGAAAGAATTTGGAACTTCTAATATGTGACTCTTGATAATCAGTTATTACTTTTAATATATTTAAAAATAATTTCATCACATATATCTATATCTTCGCACATGATTGTTTTGTGAAATTTTAACTGAACAAGCATAAAGTGGCTTTCTATAATAAATGAACTTTGTCTGATTTCATTCATCCTTAGTGAGAATAAGTATGTACATGGTTATTAATGTAAATGCATAATATCCTACATTTTCTTAGGTAGATGGAACAACTGGATTCAGTGTAGAAGATGCTGAAATGGAAGGAAAGATGAGGCAGGGAACTGAAACAGAATTCTACTGCACCAAACAGAAAGCGTGCTCTTAGGTTTGTAACTGAAGTGGAACAACAAAACAAAACTCTCACTGTTTGGACTCCTTGATCTTTGATAAAACATGTTTTATTTTGTTTTTGAGATTAATTATAATACACTTTAATACATTTCCTTCTTTCCTTCCCTCCCTCCAAACCCACATACACTTCCTTGCTTTCAAGTTTATAGTCTCCATTTCATTAATTCTTATTGCATGCACAGATGTATATTTATGTGCTTGGTTTGTTAGTCTGCTCAGTCTGTATAATTTTACTTATAGGAATGTTCTAAGGGCTGACTGTTTAGCACTGGGCAACCAATGGGAGTGTTCTTTCCTAATGAGGGACACCCACTCCCAGCTTCCCTCAGTTGGCTATGGTACAACTATAAACAATAGTGAAATCATGAAACTTTCAGGTAAGTGGATGGAACTAGAAAAGACCACATTGAGTGCAGTAACTTTGATGGTTATTCTTGGTTGTCAACTTGACCACATGTGGAATTAGCTAAAACACAGTTGGGTGGGTACCCCTGAAGGAACGTTTTCTTAATTAAAGCATTTGAAATGGAAAGACATACTTTGAATGTAGATCTTTCAATGTGGGAAGATACAACATTTAATCTAGATCTTTTGAAGTAGGAGGATCCACCTTTAATCTGAACCACACCTTCTACTGGGAGCCTATGTAGATGACTTAGAAGAGGAAAGCTTACTCTCTTTGCCTTCTTGCTGTCACTGGCAAGTTCATTCTTCCATTGGTACTTGAGCCTACTTCTTTGAGATTTGAGATTGAAGCATATACTGAAAAACAGCTGAGACATCCAGCCTCGTGGACTAAACAACTATTGGATTTCTGGATCTTGTATTGGTAGACAGCCATCCTTGGACTAGCTGAAAGACCGCCTCTTAGTCATTCTAATAAATCCCCTTTATATATATATACATATATATATGTATATATATATAATATACATAAAATAGAATACATATTTACACAATGAAATACTACTCAGTCATCGGAAACAAAGAAATCATGCAATTTGCTGGCAAATGGATGGATCTAGAAAAGTTCATTCTGAGTGAGCTAACTCAGACCCAGAAAGATATGCATGACATATATTTACTTATAACTGAATTTTAGCCATATAGTACAGGAAATGTTATATCTTAAAATATGAGAACAATTAAATTTAATAAAGCTTACCTATGCAAGAAAAGCAGTATTTCACATCAATGACTGCAAAATGACTTCTCAAAAAGATGATAAACTGTTTTATAAACATAAAGACAGGAGGTTACCTCATTGGTAAAGTTCAACATTTACTTTATTTAGGTACAATTTCACAACCTCAGGTCTGCTCCTGGCTGAGGGGTTGGCTGCTGTGGTTGGATCAATCTCAGTTTTGTGGTTACAAGAAAATGTTTCAAGAATGATTACACTGTCAAGATAGGGTAGCCTGTTCTATGAACAGAAGCCATTTTGGATGAAACTTTATCACCCAAATATGGAAACAAACCTATGAATTAAACTGTGTCTTAGATGTGTATGAAGGCGGAAAAATTTGGCAAATGGGAGCCTCTTTGCTACAGTGTTAGTCAGGGGACACAGAGCTCAGTCCTGGTTCCAAACTTTGTTGCTACCTGTGCCCTTATTTCTTCATCCTTGACCTTCATGATGATCTGACTTTTATAAGACAAAAGTCTATATTGGGCTGGTAGATTAAATGACTCGGTATATCCTAGAGTCATCCCATCACAGGAGTTGATGGATGGCTTGAAGGGAACTTGTCAATCTTTATTTCAGACATCTACACTCTTTACATAGCTCTGTATTGCAGAAACTTCTACCATGGTGCACTGTGTAAGTTTTTAAAAGTTGTTTCTAATTATAAAATTAGTGTCCTCTTAATTTTATAACTTTCGCTTGACTACTTTAAAGAAGCTAAAAATTGATCATAATTTTACAGTTTTTTTTTTCTTAATACTTAGATATCCTGTGTCTTGGCTTACCTACTAACCTAGGTCCATACATATCCCCACATGTATACAGAGGCCAAAACCAAAAAATACTATATGGTTATATATACTTAATTTGCCTATAGATAAGTATACAGGCACATATGTATTTTTCCAAATATCTGAGACTATACATGTTAAAATACATTACTTATATGTATAAGTATACATACATATATAAAGGGAAATATATGCAAAATATTTTATGTCCGTGACTTGTTACAAGTGTGTGTGATCTATGAGAATATTTCCAACTTTTTTATATTGTAAATAATACTATAGCCTAGATACTTCAACAATTCATCTCAACCCGCATTGTCACCTTAAAATATATTGTGAAAACTAACTCAATGGATCCAAAGCATTCTAAAATGTAGCTGTTATGTATTCAAATCACATATCTAGCATAGCTAGTAAATTTATTTGGATTAATGAACAATAGTGACATATAACTGGTTAAATATTTCGAGTAATAACTATAGTTTTAGTGTTTGGAAATTAAGGTGCTTTTAAAGGGAGTTGTCACATTTCAGTTGTGAATGTCCACCACTAGTCTGTGCTGGAAACTAGCATCTACTGTGTTATTTTGGAGCTTGCAAGAACACACGATACAAATTCATAGGAGACATGGTAAATAAAAGAATATAGCATAACAAATATCAAATAACAAAATTGAAAAATCCTACCAAATCAGATTCTGGTGACTCATATCCATTTTGAATGCTCTCAGATTCTGATGACTAGTATCCATTTTGAAGGCTCTCAGATTCTGATGACTCATATCCATTTTGAAGGCTCTCAGATTCTGGTGACTCGTATCCATTTTGAAGGCTCTTAGATTCTGATGACTAGTATCCATTTTGAAGGCTCTCAGATTCTGGTG
>CAJQZJ010009649.1:2586062-2605508 GCA_907164525.1 Lophiomys imhausi | reverse complement strand
TTCTGGTGACTCATATCCATTTTGAAGGCTCTCAGATTCTGGTGACTCGTATCCATTTTGAAGACTCTCCAGAATCTTCCACAGTCCTCTCTGTGCAGGTGGGAGATTCCAAGTTTAAAGACTTCATGTACTAACACTTTAGTCTACTTCTGCCATGGCAGGCATCACACTGAAGTCCCGCATTCACTCCCTTCATGGGATTTTACTAGGTCTTATAGAAGAGCAGTCTTGCTCTCAACTTAACAAACAATAGTCAAACATCTTGATACCTTGAGAAAGTTTAAAAAAAAAAAGACTTCCATTTTGATCTATTACTAAGAGAAAAATGAGTCTGAAAGCTAGTTAAAAGTATGAGAAATATTTGAATTCTTTTACATGTCGACATCCAGTTAGACCAGCACCATTTGTTGAAAAGGCTGTCATTTTTCCATTGTATGGTTTTGGATTCTTTGTCAAAAATTAAGTGACCAAGGTGTGTGGGTTTATTCCTGGGTCTTCAATTTGATTCCATTGATCAACTGGTCTATTTCTATACCAGTACCATGCTGTTTTTATTACTATTGCTCTGTACTATAGCTTGAAATCAGGGATGGTGATACCTCCAGATGTTTTTTATTGTACAGGACTGATTTAGCTATTCTAGGTTTTTTGTTATTCCATATGAAGTTAAGAATTGTTCTTTCAAGGTGTGTAAAGAACTACGTTGATATTTTGATAGGAATTGCATTGAATATGTATATTGCACTTTGTCGAAAAAATATAATGGATAATTAAACTATTTAACCAGTATTTATATTAACTTTAATTGAGCAGCAGTGTTAATCCTTAACACGCCATTATAAATGAATACACACAGACACCATGTGGATCTTAACAAGCCTAGGCCTACATTGTACAATCCTAGCCCATCTAAGCTAGCTCATAATTCTGTTAGCCAAATATGACCCGATTTATAAATATATCCCTTTGGACTATTATTCTCAATGCTAAGCCAATGTTCCAGGCCATGTGGAAGGATCTTCCTTAATCTACCCCATGGCATGTCTTCCTGTTTACTCCTGGCTTCTTCTCTGGCAACCTTCTTGTTTCCAAGATGCTCTTTATCAAAAATCCCATGAACCTTAGTCCCACCTATCTCTGTTTGCGAACCTTAGTCCCACCTATCTCTGTATTTGCCCAATCTCCAGGCCTCATCATTTATTTAACCAATCAGAGTCAATTAAGTAGCAGAGAGCAAACAGGACCAATTAACATTCAGAATGCTTAACACTACCCCATCAGCTTTTGGCAGGATGGCCATTTTTATTATGTTGATTCTACCTATCTATGAGCTTGGGAGATCTTTCCATCTTCCAATGTCAACCTAGAGATACTGAACTACAAGCAAATGAATGTGTGATCTGATCCTTGCTTGTGTTATAATCTCCTAAGTGTGTTTAGTAGTTCTACCCTGTAGATAGAATGTATACTCACATAGCTTATCAATGATATTAACATTCTTTTTTTCCTCTCTCAGTACAATCTCTTTGTGTTGAAACATTCCATGAAGCTGGCCTTTCATTTAGCATGGATGGAGTTTATGCTTCAAATGGACTTACAAATTTATTGTATGCCTTTCTCCTCCTCTAACTTAGAGAAAACATTTATTTTCAGAACCAAAGATTGAATGATAATAATGACAAGACAAATATGCCAAATGATTCAGCCTAACAGACTGCTTCAATTACTAATTTTTCATAAATAAGCATGCAAATCAATTTTAAAAAGGGCCAGCCCTTGGGGCTGGAGAGATGGCTCAGCGGTTAAGAGCACTGCCTAGTGCTCTTCCAAAGGTCCTGAGTTCAATTCCCAGCAACAACATGGTGGCTCACAACCATCCACAATGTGATCTGGTGCCCTCTTCTGGAATGCAGGTGTACATGCAGATGGAGCACACATATACATAAAATAAATAAAATAAATCTTTAAAAAAAAAGGGGGGGGCAGCCCAAAATAATCGATCATACAAAGACTGCAAAACAAAAGCTATAGCTAACTATCCCAGGAATTGGGCAATATCTCAATTTTTAAAAGGTACCCAAAAATATTTTCACCTCCATTTCCAAGAGGTGGGATAGAAATTTTTTGTAGTTGTTGTTGTTAAATCTTATGTTATGAGTTGTGAATGTTTGTTGTCATCTAGGATGAATGGATATAAGAGTGGATTGGTATTGGGCAAGGAAAAGTGGTCATTTAAAGATCTCTTTCTTCCTTTCTTTTCTTTCTCTCTTCCTATATTACTAAAAAAATTAAGAATATTTCATTTATATTTATAGAAATTTAAGATTATTTGAAATATGAGATTATTTTAAGAAATTTAATATAAGATTAATTTATTTATGAAATTTAAGGTTATTTTGTACATATTATTTTGTATATTTATAGAATTAAGGTTAAATTTAAGGTTATTTTGTAGATTTTATTTTGTATTATTGGTAGACTCACATAGCTTATCAATGATATAAACATTCTTTTTTTCCTCTCTTAGAATAAGTGCTTTGTGTTGAAACATTCCATTTGTTAGCCCTTCATGAGGATGAGAGTTGGAAAGCTCTTTAGCCTAACTTTGAGGAGGAAAGCATCTTCCCACTACAGGCTCTTTCTGCTGTGCTTTCTTTTACATATATATATATATGTAAATATATATATGTAAATATATATATATTTTTTTAATAATTTATTTTTTATTTCTTCAATTTACATCTCAATCACAATCCCCTCCCTACTCCCCATTCCAGTCCCACACTTCCAGCCTCCTTCCCGTCAAAACCCCATCCCCTTCCCTCTTTATTTTTAAGTTTAAGTTATTTCTTTTTCCCCCAACATCTCTCCCTTTCAGTTCAACAAATGGTTCTTTCTCTTATAACTATAAATATAATACAAAACAACAGAAATAAATAGGCCACAATTATGAGATTTATATGGCTTAGCATACATTCCCAGTTTCCAGTCCATATGTATTTGGCATCTGACTTTAACATTCTACTATCTAACCATCTTCCTGAGTTGAAAGTTCTATATCTAACTCAGCTTTCATACTAACTTGCATCACAATTTTAAAAACATCTTCTTAGATCCAGAACACCCTCTTGATTCCTAAACAACTCAAAATTTAACTATGAGACTCTAGCTATCTATTCTTCAACCACCTCAGAGACCTGAGAGGGATAAATATATCTGATTTTATAGGAAGTACAGGGCCTGCAGCTTCCAAAACTAAGAAATGACATACCAGTGGTTGCCTGGACAGTTCCCATTTTCTCTCCATACATTACAGCATCAATCTTCAGTCATTTGGCCCTGTTTCTCTGACAGACATTGATTGTAGAGCAGGAATTATGAAGGACTTACCTACTCTGAATTGGCAGAGCTAGGCTGTCGCCTTACCTGCTTCCAGGTTTTGTCCTTTTTGGACAGCAGTCTATCTACAGTTGAAGCAAGGGGTTTTTCTTGCCAAGAGAAAGGCTTACCACCAATACAACCATCTCCCACTGTAGATTCTTCAATGCTCATCTTCTACTTGGAATAGAATGGGGGTGCTGTCAGGAGCTGACATGTCTCGATATAAAAAAATCTTAAGATAACATCTTTGAATGCCATATTCTGCAGATGAAGAGTTAGTTGTCTTATAAATTCTAGAGTTACAAGGAACAGGGTGGTGATGGTGCACACCCTTAATCCCATCATTCGAGAAGAATACACCCTTAATCCCAACACACTAGAGACAGAAACAGGCAGATCTCAGAGCTCAAGGTCAGCCTGATACAAAACAAGCTCTAAATAGAGAAAAACTTCGATCCAGGAGTGGTGGAACACATCTTTAATCCCATCAGTTGGGAACCACATGTCTTTGATCCCAATACTTAGAATGCAGAGACAGGCACATAGGATTTGGAAGGATTTAAGTTTAAAAGATACTTACAAAAGGCAGGCTGCAATTCAAACAAATTGTCCTTTGAGATCTCAAAAAATATACACTAAAGGTTTGTTTAGCTCCAAAATATCAAAATAATTTCTTCTTTAATCTGGATTGAAAGGTAATACTTTATATATTGTCAAAAAAACCAAATTTGATCCAGGAAAAATATTACCTGACCCCTCCTCAAAAAACAGGTAATTGTCCCAGAGTTAGGATTAGGGCAGGGCTCTGTTCTTGTCTTTCAGGAGATTTAAAGCATCCATTCAAGGAATCCAGGGACAACTGGACAATGGAAACCTCAGCAGAAAACAGATCAGACACCAAAGAAGACGAGTGGCCCAAATGACCCAGCCTTGCAGACTTCCTCAATAGCTGTTCCCTCAAAAGTCAACAACCACAACAACTCAAAATTGCTAAGATCGTTCAGCTCCACAGACTGCTCCAGCCAGAACTTCAGTAAAGCCCTGAAGATAAGATTCTGTTTATGAACTTCTTAGGACATCTAAATAGCTGAGCACAAAAGGACTGAACATCAAATGATTATATTAACATTTTTAACAATTTTTTCCATTCTTATTTGGGCCCCAAACAGGTTTACTGTGTCCCAAATCAGTAGGAAGTCACTTTAAGAGAACAACCAGAAGGTGGGAAGGGTGTTCTCCCCCCCCCTTTGGCTATTTGATGGATAATAGAAAATTTGGTTATTTAGGGGAAGAGACTACAAGCTGTTAAGTGGTCTTGTTAAATGGGTTTTGGAGATTAGACCCAGGGACTTCTCTCTTTTTCTTTTCTGTATCCTTCTTTCTCTCCTGTGAAGGAGTGAACAGACTTGAGAAAAAATGGGACATAGACCATAGTATAGGAAAGATCAAGAAAAAAGGACAGATTATTGAATATGGCCATATACCTTTGTATATTGATACAAAATTAATATTATACTTGGCTAAATTGGTATTGATCATTGTATATTAATGCAAAATTAAGATTGTATTGGACTACATTGGTATTAATCTTTGTATATTGATACAAAATTAAGATTATATTTGGCCACAATGGTATTGACTCTGTATACTGATGCAAAATTAAGATTGTATTGGGCTACATAGGTATTGATCTTTGTATATTTATACAAAATTTAGATTATATTTGGCCACATTGGTATTGATCTTTGCATATTGATACAAAATTAAGGGTAACGCTTCTTAAAGGTATTGTACCTAGTAATGCTTAAAAAAGAAATGTAAAGTTTTGGCCTCTTGCTACCAACCGTCATAAACTGTTTAGGATAATTAAGAAATGGAAACTAATAGTCAGGCAAGCGTGTCATTTTGCTAGTTACTATGATAGTCTATCACAGTTATTTTCTAAGCTAATCAGAAATCAATTTGCTAAGAGACAAGCAACATTTACTTATCTAAATATAAGAGATAGATAAGGAATCTTCTGCTGTGCTTTCTAGAGCAGGGTGTGGCACTAGCTTTAAGGTGGGCACCAGCCACATCTTTGAAGATGTACATCTGACCTAGTGTCTATATTTTCTGCTGCTAGTTGTTGCTGCTGTATGTTCCCCTCAGGTCTGTAACACTTTATCTTCTTGGCTTTGTTGGTATCCTGAACCCATCTTTGTACTTTGATGATGTTCTGGTTTCCTCTAGAGACAGGCTTATATTTATTGGGCTATTCCTGATCAATATCATCTTATGCTGTCTTCCATTGTGAAGCTACATCAATGTCTGCCAGCAGGACACTTCTGCAGCATAAGATTTCCAATCAGTCCACCAACTGGTTTCATTGCGCCATGTCCTAACATTCTTTCTGTTGGACCATCTATGCTATGAAACTCAGAGTTATACAGGGCCCAGATGTTACCATGGAATACAGTCCCAGGTTTCACGAATCCCAGGTCTCTATGCTATGCAGAAGAGCTCCTCAAGGCCATAAAAGAGAAACTGATCCATGCTCTGCTCCTTTTATTGTTCCTTTGTTTGTGGGGGTTTCTTTTCCAATGAGAGGCATGTCAGGAGACCTCCCATCCACTTCCTCTTTCAATTCCTAGTTGTCTTTCCCAAAATGAAGAATTCACAAGATCAGCTGTTCATTCTCTTTTGCTGCCTAACAATAACTTGTACCTTCTTAGATTTTTGGTGCTCTATGGAGTCCCTATACCTGACAAATAGGATTTCTTTGTAGGTAGAATGAAGAAAGAGAAATAAACACTCAAGTAATGAATATGCATGGATTCAAATTTTATATGTTATTTTCATTACCTATTTTATAGACATGGCCTTATTGGTATAAGATGAGAATGATTTATATGTTGCCTCGTGAAATATTCTGTTGAAGTGAGGCAGTAAGAACACTTTCCCATAGTAAAATAAGGGAAGGTTAACACCTTTGCAATACTCCTACATGCTAAGTTCTATTCTAAGTGTGATATATACAACGTAACCTATAGGGTAGACATCATTATTTTCATTAGAGATGAGATAGAAAACAAAGAAAAAGTAGTAATTTACTCAAGGCCAAACAACTTAGTAGAAATAAGAAAGAGGGTTTAACCTGTATAATTATTTATTTAAAAACGCAGTAGATACAAAGACAAGGTACACAATAAACAACTACTGGGAATGGAAAGGGAAATAGTGAGGGTAGCTGCACACAAAGAGAGAGGAGTGAAGAGTAAGGAAAACAGGGAAGGATGACAATAAAAACTAAGTACGTCTGAAGAGTGCCATTTTGCCATAATACTGTTGTGTTGTACACTAATTTCATAAGAAGAAATAAAACCATCAACTCATAGAAAATAATGAATTTTAAGTGTGTGTGTGTGTGTGTGTGTGTGTGTGTGTGTGTGTGTACTCACCTTTGTGTTCAAGTGCTCTTGTAGGCCATTAAAGGGCATAGGATATCTTAGAGCTAGAGTCACAGAAAGTCGTGAGCTTCCAAGCATGGGTGCTAGGAACTAATTTCAGGTCATCTGGAAGAGCAACAAGTACTCTTAACTGCGAATCTCTCTCAAGCCCATGAATGTTTTGGCTGCTATTATAGTTGTTTGCTTGTTTGTATTGCTGTTGTTTGTTTGTTAACCACAAACTCTTGGAAGGGCAAACTGGAATTCTGATGTAGCGTTCCAATAATTAATAAGGATCTTAGAGAGCACTTAAAAGAGAGATGAAGGTTCAAAAGAAGGGACAGCTCTTCAGGTCCTTCTGTATCTGTCCCAGCAAAATACTTGGCATTTATTCTTGAGACAACCTATAATGAGTTTTTTTTAATAATTTATTTTTATGTCTTCAAGCTACATCTCAATCACAATCCCCTCCCTACTCCCTCCTCCAGTCCCACCCTTCCACCCTATTCCCTCTCAACCCCCCATTCTCTACCCTTTCTTTCTTTTTTTTTTTTTACTTTAAGGTATATCTTTTCCCCCCCAAAAGCTCCCCCTTTCAGTCCAACAAATGGCTCTTTCTCTTATAATAATAAATACAATACAAAGCAACAGAAATGAATAGGCCACAATTATGAGCTTTATATGGCTTAGCATACCTTCCCAATGTCCAGTCCATATGTATTTGGCACCTGACTTTAACATTCTACTATCTAACCATCTCCATGAGTTCTATGTCTAACTCAGCTTTCATACTAACTTGCATCACAATTTTAAAAACATCTTAGATCCAGAACACCCTCTTGATTCCTAAACAACTCAAAATTTAACTATGAGACTCTAGCTATCTATTCTTCAACCACCTCAGAGACCTGAGAGGGATAAATATATCTGATTATATAGGAAGTGCAGGGCCTGCAGCTTCCAAAACTAAGAAATGATATACCAGTGGTGGCCTGGACAGTTCCCATTTTCTCTCCATACATTGCAGCATCAATCTTCAGCTGTTTGGCCCCATTTCTCTGACAGACATTGATTGTAGAGCAGGAATTATGAAGGACTTGCCTACCCTGTCTTGGCAGAGCTAGGCTGTCGACTTACCTGCTTCCAAGTTTTGTCCTTTTTGGACAGCATTCTGTCTACAGTTGAAGGAAGGGGTTTTTCTTGCCAAGAGATAGACCTGCCTCTAATTCAACCATCTCACAATGGAGAGTCTGCTCAGATGAGGACCATCTATTCACATTGGTCATAATTCCCAGTGCATTTCAGTTCTTAAAATATCTGAAGGTGTTTAAACTGGAAAAGAGAAATCCAAAGAACAATATAGTACTCTCCAAGTTACTGTTATACAATGAAGAAGCAGGAGTCAGGCTTACTCTGTACCCTGGTACTGTGTGTCCCCAACAGCCCCAGTGGGATACATGTCTTTAAAAATGCTTGCTGGATAGGACACAAAGAATGTGTGACTGAAAACAATGAAAGATTATATGTCTTGGAGTGAGACTTTTGTTATAAAGCACATAAGATATGAGGGCACTTTATAACACTGCTTTCATTCATACCTTATTAAGAAAGACACAAGTGAATTTATATTCCCTGTAAGAGGAATTTCACATGGATTCAGTTTCCTCTAGGGACTATGTCCCTAGGGACACACTGTTGAGGAAAGAATTTCTGTCTCGGCATTATATGGAGTCTAACTTCAATTCTACATAATGATAAGGTATGCAATAGTAGGTGGGTTAGATGTTGACTGGAAAACTATAATTTTGCAGTGGTGTATTAGGTGAATCCTGATGTTCCAGATGTAGTTGTCCTCACTTTTGATTCAGTGACACACACACACACATATATATATATATATATATATATATATATGTATGTATTAAAAAGTCTCTTGCTTACCTCCATCCTGACCTTCAATCAGGGATGAAACTTACTCCTCCAACATTTTTCTATGTAGGAAGCACATCAGTGACTGACATACAATTTCAGTAAGTGCATGAAATGACTACAATTTGTTGTATTTAAATGTCAAATCAAACAGAAAAATATAATTTTAATCATCTTTCATTCATTCTATTTAAGTAAAAAAAATAAGAAACTCTCCATTTCATTCTGACTATCTTCAGCAAATGTCAGTTCTTATGTTCGTATGATTTCTATGCAACCATGTTGAAAACACTATCTGTTTGTTTTTCACTGTATGTTTATGTGGTTATTCTTTTTGTAGCAGATTATCATCTACATTACCAATGTAGATCCTCTATTTTAACATAAATCATCAAAAAAATAAAAAAGAGCATAAAAAGCAATAGTAAGCAATAATGTACTGTGCAGAGCACAGTTATTCAAATGCTGGCTAGACACAGGAAAACATGATGGTCACGTGACCATTGCTCTCTATCTGTTCTAATTAGAATTTCTTTCTTCCCTCCTCACCCAATGAAATTCTTATTCACCATCAAGATGGCCTATAACTTTCTCTTCTAAGGAACATGCCCCATTAAGTTTAGTTTTTACTTGCACCTACTTATCTAGGTTGCAAATTCCTCAATTTTGAAAAAAAAAAAAAACCCAGTATATATTGAACAGCTATTTTTCTTTTTATATAATTTATTTTTTTATTCCTCAAGTTACATTTCATTAACAATCCCCTCCCTACTACCCCTCCAGTCCCACCCTTCCCCCCTCTTCCCCCTCAACCCCCCCCATCCTCTACTGTTTTCTTTTTTTTAGTTTAGTTTAAGGTATATCTTCCCCCCCCAACAGCTCCCCTTTTCAGTCCAATAAATGGTTCTTTCTCTTATAACAATAAATACAATACAAAACAACATAAATAAATAGGCCACAATTATGAGAGTTATATGGCTTAGCGTACATTCCCAATGTCCAGTCCATATGTATTTGGCACCTTACTTTAACATTCTACTATCTAACCATCTCCATGAGTTTAAAGTTCCAGTGGGAGATGGTTGAATTAGTGGCAACCTATCTCTTGGCAGGAAAAACCCCTTCCTTCAACTGTAGACAGAATGCTGTCCAAAAAGGACAAAACTTGGAAGCAGGTAAGTCGACAGCTTAGCTCTGCCAAGACAGGGTAGGCAAGTCCTTCATAATTCCTGCTCTACAATCAATGTCTGTCAGAGAAACGGGGCCAAACGGCTGAAGACTGATACTGTAAAAAATGTATGGAGAGAGAATGGGAACTGCCCAGGCAGCCACTGGTATGTCATTTCTTAGTTTTGGAAGCTGCGGGATCTGTACTTCCTATATAATCAGATATATTTATCCTTCTCAGATCTCTGAGGTTGTTGAAGAATAGATAGTTAGAGTCTCATAGTTAAATTTTGAGTTGTTTAGGAATCAAGAGAGTGTTCTGGATCTAAGAAGATGTTTTTAAAATTGTGATGCAAGTTAGTATGAAAGCTGAGTTAGATATAGAACAGCTATTTTTCCAAGAGGTGATAAATGCATAGTAAATCAATTATAATGAATTTGCTGCAGATCATTTACTATACCAGTATAATCCCTAACTGAATTGTAAAGACATATCCTTACACCCACTGATAAGTTTAGTACTCATCCTTCAATAAAGAAGCAGGAGACAGAGAACATTACACAACTGTTCAAAATGCATACAACTGATCATGGTGTTCAGCTCTAGTGAATACAGCTGCAACACAACTCCTGCACTTGGGTCAGGAAACACTGTGGACAAGGGAGAAGAAAAGTTGTATGAGCAAGAGAAACAACAAGTCTGCTCCAATATTGTGTCTCCTAGAAAGAACAGACATGATACCTCAACATTCTGACAGATTAAATAATATTTGAACAGAGATGGTGTCTATAGATATGTCACAGAAGGAAAAAATATCACATGACTCACATCTATATAAATAACTAATATGATTAGCAACTGCTGAGAGAGGAAGAAATAGCATCCCCAGGGGAGAATCCCTTAATTGGTTATCTAATAACAAGTTATCAGCCCTGAAATCATATACAAACAAGCAGCACTAAATGTCCTCCGGTTGCGTTTGTGAGTATGTGTGTGTGTGTGTGTGTAACAGTAACAAAGGAAAAAGAGTCTATAACATGGAGAAGGTGTAAAGGTTATGACATGGGAAGGTTAGGAAGAGGAGAGAAGAATGAAATATTCTAATAATATTTTAACTTAAAAAACTTTAAAATATTTTTAAAAATAAAAAAGACCCTTTGACCTATGAGTAAAATTGTGAGTACAACCATTTTTCTTCTCATTCACTGCTTATTTCTCCTTAGATTCCACCATAAAGTAGAATCTACATTATAATAGTTGTCTTTTATTGCTGTAATATATTTTTATTGTGATTATATTTTTGAAAATGTACACATAAAAATATTAGGCATCATAATGGTATTTTTAAATGTTTCATAGTTCACATTTTTCAATTTGTTTTCATCCCCTACACCGCTTTGTATCCCAGTCCAATCCTAGTCCTTTCCACTTTATATCACATGTGTCCTTTTACCCTCTCTTCCCTGTCTTCTATTTATTTATTTATTGCTTCAGGTTACATCTCCATCATAGTGTCCTCTTTCCACCCCTCCCAGTCGCGCCCACCCACCATCTACCCTGTCTTCTGCGACACCTCTTCTTACTCTCTCTAGGTCTCACTTGTATTTTTTTAAACCTCATCCATGTGCCCTCCCTCACTTTAACTGTCAATTAGATGCAGCCTTCAATCATCTGAGAAGAGAATCTCAAATGAGGTATTGCCAAAATCAGATTGGCATCTGATTATGCCTGTAGAAGAGTCTTTTTTTTTTTTTTTTTAGTAATTCATTTTTTTCAAGTTACTTCTTGATCAAAGTCCTCTCCATCCTCCCCTCTACGTCCCACACTCCCATCCTCTGCCTTCTCTATCTCAGTCCTCTCCTTTTCCTCAGATGAAGGGAGCCACCACATATCAAGCCCCCCTCAGTTCAGCAGTCACATGAGAGCTAAGAACTTCTTCTTGTACTGAGGCTTGATATGGCAGCCCAGCTAGAGTAAGATGTTCCACTAACAAGCAATAGGGTCCATGACTTACTGCTGGGTGGAGTTTTTCATAGGATAGCTATGCTAGGTTCCTGTCTGTTTGGGTCTGTGGCTTGTAGGATGGTTGTTTTGTGCTATATGGTTAATAACCATTTATAAAAGAGTATATACCATGCATATCTTTCTGGGTTTGAGTTAGCCCACTCAGTATGAGTTTTTCTAGGTCCAATCATTTGGTTGCAAATTGCATGATTTCCTTGTTTTTGATAGCTCAGTAGTGTTCCATTGTGTAAATGTTCCACAGGCATTTTTAAAACCATTCTTTGGTTCAAGGACATCTGGGTTGTTTCCAGTTTCTGGCTATTAGGGATAAAGCTGCTATGAACATGATGGAGAATCTTTTGGATATATGCCCAGGAGCGGTATGGCTGGGTTTTGAGGTAGAACCATTCCCAATTTCTTCAGATATCACCAGATTAATTTCCAAAGCATTTGTACAAGTGTGCACTCCCACCAGCAATGGAGGGGTATTCCCCTTTCTCCACATCCTCACTAGCATGTGTTATCTCTTGAGTTTTTTATCTTAGCCATTCTGACAGGTGTGAGATGGAATCTCAGAGTTGCATTTCCTTGATGAACAAGGATGTTGAGCATTTCTTTAAGTGCCTCTCAGCCTTCAGAGATTAGATTCCTCTTTTGTGAATTCCTGGTTTAGTTCTGTACCCCAGTTTTTTTTTTTTAATGTTTATTTATTACTTCAGGTTACACGTCCATCACAGTACCTCTTTCAACCCCTCCCACCTACCCACATTCTTTCCATCTCACTCCTCCAGAGTGGAGTGTCCCTAGATATGAGTCCCCCACCCCAGTTCAGCAGTCATGTGAGGGCCAAGAGCCTCCTCATACACTGAGGGCCTACAAGGCATCACCACTAAGGCAAAGTGTCTCATTGACAGGTAACAAAGTCTATGTTACTGTTCCTTTTGGTGTATTGGCTGTAGTATAGTTATCCTGTACTATATGGCTAAAACCTGATTATAAGTGAATAGAGGCCATGTGCATCCTTCTGAGTATGAGTTAGTTCACTCAGGATGAGCATCTCTAGTTCCATCCATTTGGCTGCAAATTGCATGATTTCATTTTTTTTTTCTGATGGCTGAGTAGTATTCCATTGTGTAGATCTACCACAGTTTTTTTTTTTTTTTTTTTTATCCATTCCTCAGTTGAGGGACATCTGGGTTCTTTCCAGTTTCTAGCTATTACAAATAAGGCTGCTATGAACATAGATGAGGAAATGTCCTTGTGGTTTTGTGAGGAATCATTTGGATGTATACCCAGCAGTGGTATGGCTGGGTCTTGAGGCAGAGCTATTCCATGTTTTCTAAGATATTGCCAGACTGATTTCCACAGTGGTTGTACAAGCTTCACAAAGGAGGAATCCCTAATGCTTAGAGACACTTGAAGAAGTGCTCAACATCCTTAATCATCAGAGAAATGCAACTCAAGACAATTCTGAGATTCCATCTCACATCTGTCAGAATGGTTAAGATCAAAAACTCAAATGACAGCACAGGCTGGCGAGGTTGTGGAGAAAGGGGAACGAACACTCCTCCATTGCTGGTGGGAGTTGCAAGCTTGTACAACCACTATGGAAATTAGTGTATCCCATTTTTTGATTGGATTATTTGGTTTGTTGGTGCTTAATTTCTTGAGTTCTTTATATATTTTGGATATCAGCCCTCTGTCGGATGTGGGGTTGGTGAATATCTTTTCCCAATCCATAGGCTGCTGTTTTGTTCTAATGACAGTGTCCCTTGCCTTACAGGTTTTCAATTTGATAAGGTCCCATTTAATGACTGTTGGTCTTAGAGCCTGAGCTAATGGTGTTCTGTTCAGGAAGTTGTCACCTGTGCCAATTAGTTCAAGGCTTTTCCCCTTTCTATTAGATTAGATTTTTTTCTTTTCTATCAGATTTAGTGTTTCTGGTTTTATGTATAGGTATTGGCTCCACTTGGACTTAAATTTTGTGCAGAGTGATAAATATGAGTCTCACAGGTATGTGGGTTTATTTCTGGGTCTTCAATTCCTTTGATCAACTGGTCTGTTTTTATGGCAGTACCATGCTGTTTTTATTACTATTGCTCTGTAGTACAGCTTGAAATCATGGATGGTGATACCTCCAGATGTTCTCTTATTGTACAGGAATAATTTACCTTTTCTGAACTTTTTTTCCATATGAAATAGATAATTGTTCTTTCAGGTTCTGTAAAGAATTGTATTGGTATTTTGATAGGAATTGCCTTTGAATCTGTATATTGAAATGTGCTGAGAAAGAAATTAGGGAAACAACACCCTCCACAATAGCCACAAATAATATAAAATGCCTGGGGATAACTCTAACAAAGCAAGTGAAAGACCTGTATGGCAAGAACATCAAGTCTCTGAAGAAATTGAAGAAGATAACAGAAGATGGAAAGATCTCCCATGCTCATGGATAGGTTGGATTAACATAATAAAAATGGCCATCCTACCAAACACAATATACAGATTCAATGCAATTCCTATCAAAATAGCAACACAAATTTTGTTTTACAGACTTTGACTCTTGATTTTTAATGGACATAGAATGTCCCATCACACTGTGGGTGGCACCATTCCTGAGCATGTGGTCCTGGGCTGTGTAATAAAGCTAGCTGTACATGAGACTGTGAGCCAGAAAGCAGTGTTCCTCCATGGTTTGTATTTCAGAGTCCTGCTTGAGTTCCCATGACTTCCCACAGTTGAAAGTGTAAGCCAGAATTTTCTTCCCCTAAGTTGCTTTTGGTCAGTGTTTTTTTTTTTTTTTTAATGTTTATTTATTACTTCAAGTTACATCTCCATCACAGACCTCTCCCTCCACCCCTCTCAGCCCCACCCTCCTACCCTCTCACCCTTCCCCTCAATACATAATGGTTCTTTCTCTTATAACAATAAATACAGTACAAAACAACTGAAATAAATAGGCCACAATTCCGAGAGTTATATGGCTTAGCATACATTCTCAATGTCCAGTCCATATTTATTTGGCCCCTGACTTTAACATTCTACTATCTAATTATCTCCATGAGTTTAAAGTTCTATATCTGACTCAGCTTTCATACTAACTTGCATCACAATTTTAAAAACATCTTCTTAGATCCAGAACGCCCTCTTGATTCCTAAACAACTCAAAATTTAACTATGAGACTCTAGCTATCTATTCTTCAACCACCTCAGAGACCTGAGAGGGATAAATATATCTGATTATATAGGAAGTGCAGGGCCCGCAGCTTCCAAAACTAAGAAATGACATACCCGTGGCTGCCTCGACAGTTCCCATTTTCTCTCCATACATTACAGCATCAATCTTCATCTGTTTGGCCCCATTTCTCTGACAGACATTGATTGTAGAGCAGGAATTATGAAGGACAGTGTTTTATCACAGCAATAAAAAAGAAATTAGAACACCATGTTCAGACTCATTTGCTATAAAAAAAATTTGTTGTTGCTGTTGTTATTGTTGTTGTTGTTTGGTTTTTTAAAGATAGGGTTTTTCTGTGTAGCCTTGCCTGTTATGGAACATGCTCTGTAGACCAGGCTGGACTTGAACTCATAGAAATCCACCTGCCTCTGCCTATTGAATGCTGGCATACAGGTATGCACCACCACTGCCAGGCATTGTAAAATGGTTTTAGTCTTCTAAAATATTGCATTTTTCTATATTAATTTCATTATTTTGAGTGTATATTTTTGAAGGCTGGAGACTATATCAAACTTCTCTTGACATAATAGAAACTGTTACATTAAATTGAACACATCATAAGTGAGTTGTTTTATACTCACTGATAAAATGGCCATTCATAGTAACACTTAAATAGGTTATGGTATTTGATAATTAAACAGGCATTGTATGTTCTTTTAAGCTTTCATAGATCTGTAACTCAGAACTTTTATTTGTTTATAAAATGGATGCTATTTTATATAAAATTAAACAAAAGATAGCACCTATGTCTTTGGAGCTACTTTTTCTTCTTCTGCAAGTTTCAGGAGTGATGAGGTGCTCATTAGGTTTATTCCTAATATATAAAATGCACTTTTCCTATGTTGGAAACTCCAGAGCTTTCCATACCTCTACCATGTCTTATACATTTCCTGTCATGTCCTTGAGCTCAGGGCCTGAGTACTTGATCTATAATGTCTCCTCCAATTTTTAATTTTACACTTTCACTTTTTATTGAAAAACTACCTTCTAAAGTAACAGTGAGTCCCATCTTCCTACCCATGAAATAATGTTTTTAAACCTCACTCACAACTAAGTTCTGAGAACCTAAATATATCTAAGGCAACAAAACCATCAGAAGCCTAGCAGCTAATCTGACAGAGTTCTTATCCCCAAAGTAACATATTGTCCCACATTTCTCCTATCAGATGTGGCAATCCATCTTTAAATAAGTGTGTTTTGTGTCTTTAGAGCTTTTTCTTTCTTTTCTCAGACTCTGCTTGTTTTATTTTGCCTTGTATGTTCTGAGATAAGCATGAGAACCTGTTTCTCATGGGAAACAATTCAAGAGTGAGGACAACACAGCAACATCTGTAAAGCACTGGGAGAGATAAAAACTGTCAAGTTGGATTTTATATTCAGTGAAATGTGTTTTAGAAACAAAAGCAAGATCTCTCTCTGCTCACAGCACCAACATGGAAGGAACCTGGAGACAGTCACTCTCATCCTCACCATGAGAAAAAGAAATGTAATGCACTGGAAGTCAACAACTTTTCTTAGAGCTATCAGAGGCTTGAAATGACAGTGAAATGTCACCCTCAAGGGATAGACAGGAAAAACAGTCATCACAGCTAAGGCACCAAACCTGTAAGAGAAGCTGCTGATGCTGTAAAATCCTGCAACCTTTACAAAGTGATTTGAAGACCTGAGACGAATGGACTGTGGCTGGCTATGGAAAAGTTCCTGTCCCTCAGCCCAGCCACCAACACATCTCAGGAACTAACCATCCAGAACCTCCTGTGGGTTCTCAAGTTGATGATCCAAGAAACATTCCCTGATGCTTCAAGCCGAGGAAGATGAGAAGCAAGCATATGAAATACTTTCTGAGCACTCACTCTAATATAGGTGTGATCTCCAAGGATGAGTATTTCATAGACTGGAGACTTTCTTGCTGGATAAAAATATTAACCAGTTTGTTGATCTGTAGTTTCCTCTATTCACACTGATGGTGGCAGGAAGAGGCTAAAAAGACACTCTTGGAATCCCTGGGATAAGCATTCAGTTCTAATAAAAGATAACAATGGGAAAGTAAGATTACAGGATGCTTTCCTTCACCCCATCCCACACTCACAGGATTCCTGCAGGAGGCTCTGCATTGTGACTGTGAATACCACTCATTATAGGTTCTGTTTAAGACAGTGCCCTTAGAGATGACAAAGACAATGGGCAGAGAACAGAAGTGAAGAAGGATGGAGATGGTATCAGAGGCTTCTGAAGCATCTTAATTCCCAGCTGTATACACACACACACACACACACACACACACACGCACGCATGCACGCACGCACGCACGCACGCACGCACTCACATGAATCGTAGTAGATATCTTTACACTTCAGCTTTTATTACTCACTACATAATGGCCAGATTTTGACAAAAGTACAAGATATGCTAAAATGGAAGAAAATCAAAACATCAGAATAGTCAGAACAGGCTTACTTGTGGACATGACCTTTAAAATTATCAGATAGGAAAAGTATAATAACTAAAACTTTTTTAAAGTATAAAAATAAAAATGTATAATAAGAAGAGACAGAAACACAGTGAAAAAAAGGAGGCTGAGAATGAAGATCTATGGCAAAGTGTTTGTCTCCAATGTGTAAGGCCATCTTTTTATCCTCTGCATAGAAAGAGGTGGGAGCAAAATGGAAACAGAGACTACCAGAAAACAGTTGAACTCACCAGAAACCTAGCCATGGAAAAGGAATTCATAAAGAAGACTGGAGATGGTTGAATTGAAATATCTCTACTGCAACCACTTCGGAAATCAGTCTGACGATATCTTACAAAACTTGGAATAGCTCTACCTCAGGACCCAGCCATACCACTCCTAGGTATATATCCAAATGATTCCTCACCAAACCACTAGGGCATCTCTTCAACTATATTCATAGCAGCTTTATTTGTAATAGCTAGAAACCGGAAACAACCCAGATGTCCCTCAACCAATGAATGGATAAAAAAGCTGTGGTACATTTACACAATTGAATACTACTCAGCTATCATAAACAAGAAAATCATGCAATTTTCAGCCAAATGGATGGAACTAGTAAAGTTCATCCTGAGTGAGCTTATCCAGACCCAGAAAGATGCACATGGTATGTACTCACTTATAACTGGATTTTAGCCATAAAGTACAGGATAACTATCCTATAACAAACAGACTAAAAGGAAAAGGAACATAGACTTTGTTACTTGTTAGTGGGATATTTTGCCCTAGTGGAGCTGCCATGTAGGCCCCAGTGTAAGAGGAAGCTCTTAGCCCTCATATGGTTGCTGAACTGAAGGGAGCTGATATGTAGGGCACCCTACACTGGAGGAGTAGGATAGGTGAGAGAAGGGGGAGAGGGTGTTAGGGGGAGAGGGTGTTAGGGTGGAAGGGTGGGCCCAGGAGGGGTGGAGGGAGGGGACTGTGATAGATATGTAAATGGAAGTAATAAATAAACATTAAAAAAAGAAATATCTGTACTGAAAGCCAAGTGGAGAAGAGAAAAACATCCAGAAAATATGTAATGATTATGGGACAATTTCAAAGGTATCCATCTGTAGACCTCATATATTCAATTTGTAGAAAATCAAAGGCAAAACATTTGAAACAAGTCAGAAAAGGAAAAAATCATTTTTTTGTTTTTTTTTTTTATACTGAGTAATAAGTGTAAGGCTGACAGTAGACTTTACATCAGAAGTTGCTGATGGCCATTTAGCTGTGCAGGCAGAGATTAGGAAGGCTGAACTTCCTGGAACTAACTAAGGAATCCTAGGAAAATACAAAAGAAGCTCACTCACCTTCCTTTCCTCCAGAAGACCATGGAGCAGAAGAACATCTCAGTGAGAGCTCTGAACATATAGCAAGCCACATGGTGGATTGAGAATAGTTGGCCATGTTAACTTAGATTAGCTAGTTGAATCATCTAAGGCCTAAGGATTGAAACATTTAAAGGTCTTCATGTATTAAATTATTGGAAAAAGGCCGCTCTGGGTGTCAGGCCTGCAACTAAGCAAGCTAGGCGTACCAGACATAGAGGTCTCCTGCCAGGCCCTGCTGGCTGCTACGCCAGCCTAAAATAACAGTTTATAGTTATTAATAAATATATTTGTTAACAAAATTTTGGATTCAAACACTATAAAAATATGTCTACAGATGTGGGTGGGGAAGGATTCAGTTTTCTTTAAGATGCTGGCCACCAGGAATTTGACCATGCTCCAGTGAGCCACCTTTCTTCTTCTTCTTCTTCTTCTTCTTCTTCTTCTTCTTCTTCTTCTTCTTCTTCTTCTTCTTC
>CAJQZJ010009649.1:2567736-2586052 GCA_907164525.1 Lophiomys imhausi | reverse complement strand
TCTTCTTCTTCTTCTTCTTCTTCTTCTTCTTCTTCTTCTTCTTCTTCCTCCTCCTCCTCCTCCTCCTCCTCCTCCTCCTCCTCCTCCTCCTCCTCCTTCTTCTTCTTCTTGGGTAGGGGATGTCATAAAGGTAGGAGGGAAGACCTGGGAAGAAAAAGAAATAAGTGTGCTTGGGGTTCATGATGTAAAATTCCCAAATAATCAATAAAATATTGTTCTGTACTATTGGTGTCTGAATAAGCCAATATACCCACTCTAGAAATCTGTTTGGAGGTGCTAAAAAAATATAATTTGATCTCATCTGACCCACTATAGCAATCCTGACAAGCATTAAGGGCTTTTTATCGTACTGAGGAGATACTGGCACATTCATGTTCATTGCCATCCTGCCCACAATAGGTAGAAAATGAAATCAACCTCGATGTTCATCAGTTCATCAACGAAAATGTGGCATATATACATACATACATACATACATATATATTCATATATATGAGTATTACTCAGGTGAAAGGAAATGAAAACACAATATTTGCTAGTAAATGGACAAATTGAAAATAGTATATCATCCAGACTCCAAAAGATAAACAGCTCATAATCTTTGCTACGTGATGGTCCTGGTTTCAAATGTCATGTTTTATTTGTTTGACTTGGAGCATATGTGAAGTATAGGAGATTAGTAAGGGGCCACCAGCAGGCATCATGAACTTAAATGGGGTGGAATGTCAGTGAAAGGAAAACAGAGGGCATTGGGGTAAGAGAGGTTGAAGCAGATATTAGAATGTCTATGATGTGGAAATTTTTGAGGGGATAGAGAGTGTATGTGAAGAAGTTTCTTGGGAACCTAATAGTCTGCAATCCTAGTAAAAATAATGTAATAGGAGAGGCTAGTATAATGCATTGGATATTAAAACAGAGGGGAGAATACTGGGAGCTAATGATTGAATCCTGGATGGAAACATGGAGGGGTGGTTAGAGAAGGAAAGTTGGTTAACCATAACTGAAGCAGAAAAAAAAACATACAACCTATAGTATATTGAAAAGGAGTGCTGTAAACTCTGTACAATGGACATGACATGGCTGTTGCACACATAGAATAAGAAGGCAGCTTGTTAAACTGTATTTTAAAATAACAAGATCCAACTAAAATAAGTCTGTGAGAAACATTTTGAATATGAAGGCACGGGTCGATCAAAATTAAAGGAATATTAAAAGATCTACTGTGCTAACAATCTAATGAAAGTAGCCATGTTAATATTATAAAAAGCAGAGCTGAGAAGAAAGAACAATAGCAAAAGGGTCTATTTTCTCAGAATAAATGACAATAATTGGTGTGTATGCACTCAAAGGAAATTGTAAAAAGTTCTGACCCACACTGAATGAAATACAACTTACCAAGAATCACAGGATGTAATAAAAGTTTTTTTCTGAGGGAAACATAGCAGTGATTATGTTATAAAGAAAGATATATTTAAATATTAGTAATAGAAGATCACAGTGCAAACAGAGGTAAATAAATAGGAAAAATTAGAGTTGAAATGGATGATATTAAGAGAATAAATAAATGAAGCCTGAAAATTGAATACTGTTGTTTTAAAGATCACTAAGAAAATAAACCTACTCATAAACTGAACAAGAAAAAGTTAGAGAATTCACAAGTTGTTGATGTCATAGATGAAAATCGTAGACTTTTCCAAAGTCAGTGTGCCAGACAGTTTTATGCGAATTTGACACAAGCCTGTAGGGCATGCTCTTAATTAGTGATTGATGAGTTGGCAGCTCATAGTGGGTGGTGCCATCCCTGGAATGGTGGTCCTGGGCTCTATAATGAAGCTGGCTGAATACGCCATAAAGAGCAAGCTAGTAGAACCCACCCCTCCATGGCCTCTGCATCAGCTTCTGCCTCCAGGTTCCTGCTCTGTTTGAGTTCCTGTCCTGAGTTCCTACAATGACCAGTAATAATGTGAAACATAAGTCAAATAAATTCTTTCTTCCCCAAGTTGCTTTTGGTCATGGTGTTTCATCACAGCAATAATCACCTTAACTAGTACAGCCACAAAGAAAATGCTCTGTTTGGCACTCTGTTTCTACTACTTTGGTAACCAAGGTGAAATAGCTTGATTCTGTGAAAGACACAAACTACCAAAACTCACAAAGGCAAAAAATAGGTAATGTGAATAAGTATATAATTATTGAATTGAATAAATAATTAGCTAGTAGGGCAAATTCTACCACATATTTAAGAAAGAAAGCATTCCAATTCATTGCAAGCTCTACCAGGAAACTGAAATAGAAAGACATTTCCCAAATCCTTTTATGATGCCAGCTTTATAATAATATGAAAACCAGATAAAGACATTACAAAATAGAAAAAGTACATGCCCTTATCTCTCATGAACACAGATAAAAAATCCTCATGAAAATATTAGCAAATTGACTGCAACAATATAAGAGAAGAATTACACAAAACGACCCAGCTGGATTTAGGCCCATTATGCAAAGCTACAGCCACATTTTAAAATCAATTTATGTAATCCACCATATCAACAGACTAAAGGACAAAGCCATATAATCATATCAATCGATGCAGAAAATGCATTGGACAAAATCCATCACACACTTAGTCCACTCTTAGAAAACTGAAAATAAAGAAACAGCCTCTCTTGGTAAAAGGCATATATAAATGGTCCATATGTAATATTATACTAGACAGAGAGTTCTAGTATAATTTCCTTCTATATTTTGGGGAGACACAAGTATGTCTTTTCTCCAAAATTTTCTTCATCATGATGTGAGAGATCCAATAGTATAAGAAGAAGAGGAATGGTAATAAAAACTTGTGTCTGTTTTTACATCTGACTAGAATGTTTAAGTAGAAAGTCATAGTGCATACACATCTGGAAATGTCTTTTTGTAAGGTCTTTTTATAAGGTGATTGCAAAAAAATATTTTCCTCCTTACAATCAATGAATGATTAAATTTGAAATAAAATTAAAATGTAAGTTATTCTGATATTGAATAATGAAGTATTTAGTTGTGGATGTATCAAATCATGTACAAAATGTATATGTAGAAAACTCAAAACTCTGATGAAGGAAAAGTATCTATATGTAAGGCAGTGCTTCTCAACCTTCCTAATGCTGTTACACTGTAATACAGTTTTTATATTGTGGTGCCCCCAACCATAAAATTACTTTGTTGCTACTTCATAACTGTAACTTTGCTAGTGTTATGAATCATAATGTAAATATGATATACAGGATATCTGACATGTGATACCCAAAGGGGTTGTAACACACAGGTTGGGAAAGATTGATCTAAAATAATAGGGAAGTATCGTGGATTGGGAAACTAAATATAATTCTGATGCCATTCTTCCCAACATGGTTTATAGAGTTAACCTATTTCCTTCAAACCTTTAACAAGCTATTTTATAGATACTAACAAGTTCATCCTAAACTTGGTTTTTCAATTTTTCATACATATTTATGCATGTATGTGAGTACACATGTGTATGAGGGTCCATGTATGTGGAAGTTCAAGATTGACATCACGAATCTTCCTTGATAGTTATCCACCTTATAGAGAGGCAGGGTCTCTCCACTGAATCCAGAGTTCAATGGCACTTGCTAGTTAGCTATCCAACTTACTCCAGGGATCACCTGTTTCTACCTTCTGTATATACTAGAATACTACCTTCTGTAATACTAGACTGGTTGGCACGTTCATCTGTCATTTATATGAGTGCCAGGGATCTGAAATTCAGTTCTTCACAATTGCAGGGGCATGCACTTCAACCCCAGCCCTTGTTCTAATGCTTAAAGGAAAAGTCAAAACTCCAGCAGTGGGTATTAGAGGAATGACAATAATAAAACAAACAGAAAAGTAACCTCACTCAATTTCCAACTTACTATAAAACTACAGTGATAAAATAAAGATCAGTGTGATGACAAAATACTACATTGGTTAAGATAAATTACAAATGAGCTAAAAATTGACAATATTTTTAGCAAAAAGAGAATACTGACTATACACACACACACACACACACACACACACACACACACACACACACACACGCAGAGTGGGGGGGAGGTAGGATGGCAGCAACAGCAAATGAGTGAAGGACAACAAAAGAATAGAATATTGTAGTCAAATAACATAATTTTAATAAAAACTCTGAAATTATCTCTGGTAAATATGTAATATAGAATTGTAGAGCTTTTAGGAAATAATAGGCTAACTTCAAGATGAACATGAATATTTTTCTCTTTAAGTTGGTTAAATTAAGTGTTTTACAATTTTATATGTGTCTGTAATGTATTCTAATTATTCCCACCACCCACTACACTGCTAGACTTATTAAAGGAAGCTCCCAGGCAGTTGGTTGATACTACATGAAATATGAATCTCTACAAAATCATGAAAAATCTATGAAGTAGTATAGATGTGGTTAAAGTTTAAATGAGTTTCTTGTTAGTTTTAAAACTCTATAAATGATAAAATAGTGACTGTCTAAGTTAAGACAAACCAAACTACTGAAGTTCTTATAACACAAATAGGAGGATGATGCAGACAAGAATAGCTCACAGCAAGGGAAAGAGAAGATGAAAGGTTCCTTCTTAAGCATCTCGATTGCACAGTGAGTGATGTAATATTGAGCAAAATGACAGCAACTTAGGGTGAATATATTTTTATATTTAATAAGTTAATTCAAAATAATACAGAAACCAGTAAGAAAACATCATAATTAAAGAATGTAAATTTTAATTATATTAAATATAAACATAAAACACTAAGTTAAATGTCTAATAATATAAATCAGTGTAAGTAATATCTGCTTCCTATAAGCCAATGTCAAGTATAAATACATTTGTTAAATGTAAAAGAATGGCCAAATATATCACAGAATCCCAACACAAAGAATAAGGGGGGGTCCCTACATTAATATCAGATAAAGAACTTGAAGAGGAGCTTTTGAATAGGACACTGTGGATTTATATGGAAAATAAAATAAAAGTGCCTATACACTCAGTGAGAACTTAAAGTAAATAAAAATATTATAAAACACACAAGTCCAATATTAAGGTTGAAGAATTCAACACTGAAAAAGAGGTCTCTGTCAAAATTCTTCAACTAACATATTAATGAAGAAAAGTTTATTTCTCACTAGGTCAGAGGGGAAAGAAGGTCTTTCCTCCTTACTTTCAGTTAACATTGTACTGCAAGTTCTAAGTAAAGAGTGTGAGTCTAGAAACATACATAAAATATTAACATAAGCAGGGATCTGTCTGTATTCACAGCCTGTCTGCAGAGTTAGATATCAGAGTTTCATGGAAAGACATTTAGCGTGAGACCTCCCAGTTGACAGATTTCAAAGTGGGAACAGGCAACTGAACTTCTGTACACTAACAATACACAGTTAAAACTAAAACTAAAATAGAAGAATCACAACATTTAAATAAGCAAAGTACATACCTTGCAACCTATAAAACATTACTGAGCATACAGTACATAAAATAAGAAATCTTATATTCACCAGTGAGAAACTGAAATTAAGGTGATCATTCTTGACACAGACAGATCAAACCAATTACAATTCGAATTTTATCATTTTATTTTGTTCAATTTTAGATTTAGAAATTGTGATAATTTTAGAATCTAGAAAGAAATTTAGAGGAGGAGAAAAGTAATTTTAACTACCTGCTTACAAAATTTTAGACAAAGATAGAGTAATAAAATATTGAATTTATTCACAAATAACATAATTATTTATATCGAAAATCATAGAGGACAGACATCTGTGAAAATAGGACAATTTCTGGAATACAAATTAAAAATATGTTAATATGTGACTACCTTGTTGAAGTGAATAATGCAGCTGTCACCACATGGATGAATTTTTAAAGTATCAGCTATTATGAAAAAGTCATGATCTGACATAGAATTCTGCAAAAGATGAGCAAGAGAGGTATCATATGGACAATCACTATAGCCTGGGATCCCAGAAATCATAGAACACCAGTAAGAAAGTATGATAATATTTTACTTTTTATTCTGATGACATAAGTACACCTGTCTAATTATCAAACTATATATGTGAAAGAATAAATCGCCCTGTTTATAACTCATGCTTCAACAAATCTAAAATCAACTGAAAAATAATACTGATAATATCATCTTCTCACAGACTTGCAGGAGAATGACTCTAATACTTTGCAATCAGATATAATATTGGCTGTCATTTTGAAACAATAGTGTTCATCATCCTAGAAATGTATTTTTTGTCTGTTATTCTGAATTGATGAAGTTTTATGGAAAAAATGATACAAAGTCTAAAATTAATTTGGTAGAATATGTCAGGGTACGACTTTTTATTCTTTGGTCAATTGTTATAATTATTTATTCTTAATTTCCTGATTTGAATATTTTGTGAATCAATGAAATAAAAATTTATTCAATTGTAGTGTGTTCTTATTTAATAAACATCTGCATGAATTTTTCAATAACATTTTCATGTGTAATTCTAAGCAAAATTTATTTGTTTTATTTTATAATCCAGGATTTTCACTCGATATAGGGTTTTGTTTAATTCGTAGTTGACGGTTGGAATCTTTCCATCACTTTGCACAATCTGATGTAGTCAAACTAAAATCAAATTATAATATTTAATGTAAATTATTAGATGAGAATGACCTTTCAGTAACATCTTCCTTAACTTTTTTTCAAATTCTTTGGTGTTTATGAGATTTATTATAAGAATCATATAAACATTTAGTTTTACATTCTGTAATACAGAGAAATTAGACTAATATTTTTAAAATGTACTCCCTCTTTCACATTGCTCCCAAATTCCCCAAAGGTTCTCTGTCCTACATTATCTTTAGTATATTTGCCAAATTCTTCTCTGCTGGCTAAAGCTCACCACTACAATACAAATTGGAATAACAGAAAAATATCCCTACCCCTTAACAGATATGTATTTACCACATCTCAAAACTATGAGTTAGTGTGTCTTATACGAGAAAATAAAATAATTGGTGCCATTAATCTTCAGTTTTCTATTTTAATTTAACTTAATGATTTTTTTCTTTTTTCAAATTTTTTATTTTTTATTAAAACAATTATTAAATTTAAATATGTTTTGATCATATTCTTCCTCTCCCCCCAAGTCCTTCCATATTCTTTCCCCTTCCCTACCCACCCAAGTTAGGTTCTTTCTAAAATAATATAAAATAAAAAAAGTAGAGACACCAAAAAAGAAAAAAAAAAAAAACAAAAGACAAAACAAACAAAAAACCCTCCCCAAACTGTAACCAAATAAAAGCACACAAAAGACTGTGGAGTCCATTATATATTGGTCAACTACTCCTGAACATCAAACTTGTCTTGAAGTGGTTGATAGACCTAGTGTCACTCTATTGGAGAAAACTGATTTTCCTTCTCACAGACAGGATAAGTTACAGTTCAATTATTAATCTTACCCCTAGTGGCTGTTTTAAACCATTGTTATGTTGATTTGGGATTTGGAAATCCCTCTTTCATTGGATATTTGAAAATAATTAATCGTGTTTTCCATTGAGTTTTATCTGATAAGTGACACAAAATTTATTTAGTATTCTTCAGTAAAGAAAAAAAAATACAAAAAATAGGACAAAACAAAAACATTCCCTACTTCTTGATATTTCTCCATTTACCTACTTAATAATTTATACTCCTGTGGACTCTTGGATGCCTACTTTTGTTTGATATTTGGGACTGCGTCTATTGTAGATCAAGGTAGCCTCCAATGTTTAATCTCATGGTCTTCTTGCTTCTGCCTCCCTTCCTGAGCACTGCATCACAGGGACATGCCACCACACCCAGCTGTATGTTTATTTATTCATTCATTCATTCATTTCACAACCACATTACATTGCTTTATATTTCAATAAGACTTTCCCAGAGGACATAACAAACTGTGCCATCACTCCCATCCCCAAAAAAAGTGTTAATGCATTCACTGCTATAAAGCAGATCTGAAGTTTTCAAGACTGGAACCAACCTTAAATGACAAAGAACAATTTCTATATGGATTATCATAAAACTGTTAGAAAGAAAGAAAGAAAGAAAGAAAGAAAGAAAGAAAGAAAGAAGGAAGGAAAGAAAAAGAAGCAAAGAGGCAATGGTGTATTCAGAATGAAAGATCATTCATGTTGTTTCAGGTCGCACATTCAATCTTGGCTCAAATGTAACAAAATAGAAACAGGATTACTCTCTTACAAAATGTTCACTACAGCATGCTGTACACATCTGTTCCAAAAGCACCCCTATCCCCTAATGCTTCATTGGAGGCAGCAGATGGAGCAAAACATTTGACAGGATGTCTTACTCCATTTTGCTGGCATAGCCTACCAAGAGGCCAGGAAGCAGTACTTATACTATGAGTCTGTGAATGAGTGTATGGTAGGCATTTATAAAATGTGTATCTTTGTATATGGATACAAAATTAAGGTTAACTCTTTTTAAGGTATTGTACCTAGGTAACACTTAAAAATGAAATGTGAAGTTTTGGCCTGTTGCTACCAACTATCATAAACTGTTTAGGATAGTTAAGAAATGCAAACTAATAGTCATGCAAGCATGTCATTTTGTTAGGTACTAGGACAGTCTATCACAGTTATTTTCTAAGCTAATCAGAATCGAGTTGCTAAGAGACAAGCAACATTTGCTTATCCAAATATAAGAGATAGAGAGGTGGTCTTCAAAAACCTAAAGAGATCTGCAGAATATAATAAAGATATTTTCTTAACTTAAGATTTTTTTTTGATATTGAGACATGTCAGCTCCTGACAGCACACCCTATTCTACTCAAAGTAGAAGACGAGCATCGAAGAATCTCCAATTGGTAATGGGTGAATTAATGGCAAGCCTATTTCTTGGCAAGAAAAATCCCTAGCTTCAACTGTAGACAGAATGCTGTCCAAACAGGACAAAACTTGGAAGCAGGTAAGTCGACAGCCTAGCTCTGCCAAGACAGGGTAGGCAAGTCCTTCATAATTCCTGCTTTACAATCAATGTCTGTTAGAGAAACGGGGCCAAACGGCTGAAGATTGATGCTGTAATGTATGGAGAGAAAATGGGAACTGTCCAGGCAGCCACTGGTATGTCATTTCTTAGTTTTGGAAGCTGCGGGCCCTGCACTTCCTATATAATCAGATATATTTATCCCTCTCAGGTCTCTGAAGTGGTTGAAGAATAGATACCCACAGTCTCATAGTCAAATTTTGAGTTGTTTAGGAATTAAGGGGGTATTCTGGATCTAAGAAGATTTTTTTAAAACTGTGATGCAAATTAGGATGAAAGCTGAGTTAGATATAGAACTTTAAACTCATGGAGATGGTTAGATAGTAGAATGTTAAAGTCAGATGCCAAATACATATGGACTGGACATTGGGAATGTATGCTAAGCACTATAACTCTCATAATTTTGGCCTAATTATTTCTATTGTTTTGTATTGTATTTATTGTTATAAGAGAAAGAGCCACTTGTTGGACTGAAAGGGGAAGCTGTTGGGGGGAAAAGATATACCTTAAACTTAAAAAAAAAAAAAAGGAAGGGGATGGGGGATTGAAGGGGAAGAAGGTGGAAGCGTGGGACTGTAGGGGGACATAGGGAGGGGATTGCGATTGAGATGTAACTTGAAGAAACAAAAAATAAATAAAAAAATAAAATAAAATGTATGAAGTTCATCTGCAGACAATGGATCTCAATAGCCCATCCATCACACAGGGTATTAGTCAGTTGTTTGATTTTTATTGAGGATCTGGTAGATCTCAGCTGTCTTGTTTCCCAGCTGGTTTTCCAGTCTTATACAAAGACTGGACTAAGGAGGAGATCAAGTGGCTTGAAGTAATTGGATATTTATATCCAGTATCCAGCCACTTATAATGTGTCATAGTCTCCAATATGCCTATATCATAGTAGTATTAATGATTTTGTTTCTCTTTCTTTGTTTTCACACTGTTTACTTATGTTTGGAATTATAAAACAGGGCCCAACCTAAGAATTACACACTATTTCAAGATTCTCTGGCTCCCTTTACTGAGGAATGGTACTTTGGGAACAATACCTTGGTTCTAGAAGTACTCATTTTTATCACATCATTGTTGCTCCTTAGATTTACCAGCCTTTGTGGACATTTGTGGCTATCTGTAACTATTTTTCTATGTTGAAATATATATATATATATATATATATCCATATAAAGAGTATGTACTGATATCTTCCATTTGAATTCACTAAACACTAAATAAAAGTTTTTGTAGCTTCCCTCCTTGTTTATTTGCAACTCTCACTTCTTATTCACAGTTAAAATAGTAGGAGAGCTTTTACACAATAGGCCAATATTACCAACAAAGTTACTATAGCGACAGGTATTTGTGTTTGCTGTTTTCAAGGCCCCACTAATTTCTTTCTACTAATAGCCCTTACACTTAAGCTAGTATCTTTCTCTACATCCCTTCTAGGGGGGGTTGTTTTCTGTACTTATTGTACAGCTTGGTTCTTTTGTCAAATTCTGAATTTCACCCTGTATTTCCCTTTATCATTTTTATTTGCATAAATTGTATGAATAGTTCTTATAATATGGACTTATAATTCACCAAATATTGAATGTGAGCCATGTTCCTTCAAAAAAGCACAATGTTTTAGGAAAACAAATTAAAAAAAGAAAGATAAAAATAAAAAATGCTTTCCTGTGGAGAAACCAGACACTCACTGTTTTGGCCAAGCCACCCAAGATAAGATTGGTGGAGCTAAAATTTTCCTGACAGCAGTTGCCTTGATATGACAGGGTAAAGATGAGACCCTAGCTTCTATGGCATTCTTTGTTAAAACCTCAAGCTCCAGTCCAATTGCAGAAAATACACCAGATACATCCCATCTAAAGGAAATCCTGTGCAGTATGTGATGAGTATCATTTACGGTAATCAGTACCAAGGGAAATTGTAGAAGGCATCCCAGCCAAGAGCAGGCTAAGCATAGACAACTAAATATAAAATGGTACCTCGGATGAGATCCAGGATCAACAAGCAAAGAGAAAAATCTGTGGAAATCTGTATAATACCTTTGCTTCATTAACAAATGTAGCATTAAATGTAATGTATATAATCTTTAATAAAGCAAATTATTATACAGGTTATGTGGAAACTCCCTTCATTGTCTTTATAACTTCTCTATAGTATAAAGATACAATTATTCTAAAAACATTTTATGACTAATTACTATTCCTTGATAATTTAAACAAAAATATGTTCTTGCATTTTCTTCTATTTTTGTCTTATAATCTAATTATCATATCTATTGTTTTGCATTTTAAAGTATAACAAAGTTACATTTATAAAGAATTATTCTCTCCAAATCTGTGATTTAAAGCATATATTAAAAGTGTTATCCTTGACAGGAACTTACCAAGCCTGATACACTAGGAGCATACAGGGTAGATAGGTTCTCCTCCCTACACACACCCTGGTTCATCCAAGGCCCTGGGCCACACCCAGCTATCCTAAGCTGAGTGTTGTCCTACCTTCCAGACCTGCTCAACCTGGAGACCCAAGGCCTTCAATTTCAGGAATATTGGATTCAGGAATCCAGGTTGGATTCCTTCTTTTCCCTTCCCCCATATATCCCCGTGCCACCCAATGCTCTGAGACACGTCCATCTGACTCGAACTGAGTACTGTGTCCCCTGAGCAACATTGCCCCAGCCTTGCCCCACCAGAGGTTACCAAGCTTGATATACCAGGAACACTGGTTCCACCTAGGGTCCTCAGGCCTGCAACTTCAGCATCATCTAGGAGCATCCATCTCCAGTGTCTGGACAAGCTCCATCTGGGGTCACCAGGTCTTGCAATTTCAGGAACATTTAGAGGTCACCCAGCCTGATAGACCAGGAACATCCAGGCATGCTACTCCACGAAACTCCAGCTTAATTATGGGACCACCATTCCATTGACCTCCACAACATCAGCTGCACCAGGAATATCCAGGCTGATACTAGGCCTGCTGCACTGGCAACAACCATGACTCCTGCATCAGAAACATTGAAAGTCCCTAGGGGAGCCTCCATGTGCCCTGAGCTTTGTGTTGTCTCTCTGAGCTCCATTGTCCAGACTCTGCTCCACTGGCCTACATTAGTCCTGTGGCACCAGGAATACCCAGGAATGCAGGACAAGAAAATCCAGGCCTACTATGCAAAGAATAGCCAGGAACAATCAGGCCCAACCAGGTGGCTAAAAGTCAGCATAAGAACACAACCAACAAGAGCCAGTGCAATATGGCACCTTCAGAGCATACCTGTCCTACTACAGCAAGCCTACTTCTCCCAGCAAAACCAACGCACAAGAAAATGACCTTAAATCAAACCCTATGATTATGGTAGAGGCCTTAAAAGAGGAAATGAATAAATCCCTTAAGGAAACAGAGGAAACATCAATCAAGGAAGTGAATGAAATAAATAAATCCTTTAAAGAAATTTGGGAAAATACAAACAAGCAGGTAAATGAAATGAATAAATCATTTAAAGATTTACAGGAAAACACAATCAAACAAGTGAAAGAAATTAATAAAATGGAACAAGGCCTGAAAATGGAATAAAAGTGTAAAAAAGAAATATTAGTTAAATTACATTGCATTGGGTGCCATTTGTAGAAATAATTAATTAAATTGTTTAAGAGTATTTATATTATTGTTAATTGGTTGGTGGTTGTTAATTTAGATACTGTCTCTCTGCCTTTTAGTTACTTTGGCTAAGAGTTTATCTATCTTGTTGCTTTTCTCAAAGAACAAGATTGGTTTCGTTGATTCTATTGTTGTCTTTGTTTCTAATATATTGATTTCAGCTCTGTGTTAAATTATTTCTTATTGTCTACTCCTTTTGGGTGTGTTTGCTTCTTTTTGTTCTAGTGCTTTCAGATGTGGTTTTAAATTGCTAGTATTAGATCTCTCCAGTTTCTTTATGAAGGTGCTTAGTGCTATGAACTTTCCTCTTATCCCTGCTTTCATTTTGTCCCATAAGTTTGGGTATGTTGTGCCTTCATTTCCATTGAATTTCAATTTTTTTTTTCCTACATATGGCATCCAACTACACAATTAGAATCCATCCTTACAGTGTGAGAAGGCCCGGGTGAAAGCCCATTTCCTAGCTAAATAGCGGGGAACCAAACCCAAATGCATTTCAAAGGTTTGGCTACCTAAACAAAAGCTGTTGCCTTGCAGCAAAGGTGGAGAGCTAAGGCTTAGCTCTCCTTACATACTAAAAAACTGGCCGCCTTCTAAACAGAATTTGAGAGTGGAATTAATAGCCTAGATTAAAAATGGAGGAATTCATAATGCCTCAATACTTTTGGATTCCAATTGAGTTTGTTCCTGTTAGCATGCAAATGACTCTTACTCTGACAATTATGGTTTCTGTATGATCATTTATAATGGCGGGTTAAGAATTAACCACCACCGAATCAATTAACAATAATCTAAATACTGGTTAAATAGTTTAATTAGCCATTTTTTTCTACATAGAAGCAATAAAGAAAATACAAACTGAGGGAAAGAGAACAGGAACTACAAACACAAGCACCACCAACAGATTACTCTTGTAATAGAATAGAGAAAATCTCAGGCTGAGAAGATACAATTGAAGAAATTGATACATTGTTCAAAGAAAACGTTAAATCTAGAGAGTTCCTTACATGAAACATTCAAGATATCTGGGACACTATGAAAAGGCTAAACATAAGAAGCATAGGAGTAGAAGAAGGAGAAGACTTCCATCTCCAAGGCCCAGAAAATATTTTCAAAATGATATTTAGAAGAAAACTTCCCCAACCTAATGAAAGAGATACCTACCAACATACAAGAAGCTTACAGAACACCATATAGAGTGGACCAAAAAAGAAATCCTACCTACCATATAATAATCAAAACACTGAATGCACAAAACAAAGAGAGAATATTAAAAGCTGCAAGGGAAAAGGGCCATGTAACATATAAAGGCAGACCTATCAGAATTACACTTGATTTCCCAACAGAGACTCTTAAAGCCAGAAGGGCCTGGATCGATGTCATGCAGACATTATGAAACCACAGAGGTCAGCCCAAATAACGATACACAGCAAAATTTCTAATCACCATTGTAGAAATAATTAATTAAATTGTTTAAAAGTATTTATATTGTTAATTGATTGGCAGTTGCTAATCCTTAACCTGCCATTATAAATGAGCACACAGACATCTGAAGAACTTTAACAAGCTTTGGCCAGGACTGAGCAATCTTGGCCCATCTAAGCTAGCTCTTAATTATATTCCCCAAATATGACCCCATGTATTATACATATGTCGCTTTGGACTGCCATTCTCAATGCTATGCTGATGTTCCAGGCCACGTGGGATGATGTTCTAACCCATGGCATGTGTCCCCTTTCCTACTCCAGCTGCTTGTCTTGGAGACTTCTACATGAACCTCTCGCTGCAGAAGCCCATGCACTTTAGTCCTGCCTACCTCTGACTTTGCCCAATCTCAGGCCTCAGCATTTATTCAACCAATCAGAGACAATGTAAGTAACAGACACCAAGCAGAACCAATTAATTAACATTTAGAATGCATACCATCACCCCATCACACCATAGATGTAGAAAACAAAATATTCCATGACAAAACCAAATTTAAACAATACCTATCTACAAATCTACAAATCCAGCTCTACAGAAGGTACTAGAAGGAAAACTCAAGGAGGGTAACTACACCCAAGAAAACACAGGAAATAATCACAAAATCAAAAGACAGTAAACACACACACACACAAACACACACTTACCATCATCAACATCAAAATAGCAGGAAATAACAAACATTGGTCACTAATATCTCTTAACATTAGTGGACTCAATTGCCAAAAAATGACACAGGCTAGCACAATGGATTTGAAAACAGGAACGATCATCTTTCTGCATATAAGAAACACATCTCAGTAACAAAGATAGACATTATTTCAAGGTAAAGGTCTGGAAAAAAAAATGTTTTCCAAGCAAACAGACACAAGAAGTAAGCACAAGTAGCCTTTCTTGTATCTAATAAAATAAACTTTCAACTAGAGTTAATCAAAAGAGATAGGGAAGGACACTTCATACTAATTAAAGGAAAAATCCACCAAGATAATGTCTCATTTCTGAACATTTATGCCCCAAATGCAAGGGTATCCCTATTCATAAAAGAAACATTATTGAAGCTTAAATCACATAATGATCCCCACATCTTAATAGAGGGAGACTTCAACATTTCACTCTCACCAATGGACAGATCATCAAAATAGAAATAACAAGGAAAAAATAAAACTAAGAGACAACATGAATCAAAAGAACCTAACAGATATCTAATGAACATTTTATCCAAAAAAACAAAAGAATATACATTCTTCTCAGCACCTCACAGAACCTTCTCCAAAATTTAGCATATACTTGGTCACAAAGCAGCCCTCAACAGATACAAGAAAATTTAAATAACCTTTGTATCCTATCAGATCATCATGGATTAATACTGGGCGTCAATAACAACAGAAACAGCAGAAAGCCTACAAACTTAAGGATACTGAACATCTCTCTACTAAATGAACACTGCGTCAGGAAAGAAATAAAGGAAGAAATGAAAACTTTCTCAAATTCAATGGAAATGAAGGCACAACATACCCAAACTTATGGGACAAAATGAAAGCACGGATGAGAGGAAAGTTCATAGCACTAAGCACCTTCATAAAGAAACTGGAGAGATCTAATACTAGCAATTTAAAACCACATCTGAAAGCACTAGAACAAAAAGAAGCAAACACACCCAAAAGGAGTAGACAATAAGAAATAATTTAACACAGAGCTGAAATCAATATATTAGAAACAAAGACAACAATAGAAAGAATCAACGAAACCAATCTTGTTCTTTGAGAAAAGCAACAAGATAGATAAACTCTTAGCCAAAGTAACTAAAAGGCAGAGAGACAGTATCTAAATTAAAAAAAAAAATAACATCAGAAATCAAAATGGGGACATAAAAACAAACACTGAGAAAAATCCAAGGAATCATAAGGTCTTACTTCAAAAGCCTATACTCCACAAAATTGGAAACTCTAAATGAAATGGATTATTTTCTTGATAGGTTCTGCTTACCAAAGTTAGATCAGGATCTGAAAAACAAATTAAAGAGTCCCACAACTCCTAAGAAAATAGAAGGAGTTATCATAAGTCTCCCAACCAAAACAAAAAACAAAACAAACAAACAAAATAACAAAACAAACCCAGGGTCAGATGGTTTCAACACAGAATTCTACCAGACCTTCAAAGAAGAGCTAATATCAATACTCCTCAAACTGTTCCACAAAAGAGAAACAAATGGCACTTTGCCAGTTAATTCTATGAAGTCACAATCACTTTGATACCTAAACCACACAAAGACTTAACTAAGAGAGAATTTCATGCCAATCTCCCTCATGAACATTGCTGCAAATATACTCAATAAAACACTGGCAAACCAAATCCAACAACATATAAAAACATCATCCACATGACCACGTGGGCTTCATCACAGATACACAGGGATGCTTCAACATATGAAAATCCATCAATATAATATACCATGTAAACAAACTGAAAGAAAAACACACACACACACACACATCATCATCATCATCATCATCATCATCATCATCATCATCTCATTAGATTTTGAAAAAGCTTTTGCCAAAATACAATACCCATTCATGATAAAAGTCTTGGAGAGATCAGGTATACAATGCCCACATATAAACATAATAAAGACAATATACAGCAAGCCAGTAGCCACCATTAAATTAAATGGAGAGAATCTTAAAGCAATTACACTAAAATCAGGGACAATCCAAGGTTGTGCACTCTCCCATATCACTTCAGTGTATTGCTTGAATTTCTAGCTAGAGCAATAAGAGAGCTAAAGGGGATACAAATTGGAAAAAGAAGAAGTCAAAATATACATACTTTCAGAGGATATGATAGTATACATAAGTAACCTCCAAAACTCTCCAGGAGAACTCCTACAGTTTTATAAACACCTTTAGCAAAGTGGCTGGATACAAAATTAACTCAAAAACATCAGTAGCCCTCCTTTATCCAAATGACAAATAGGCTGAGAAAGAAATTAGGAAAAGAACTCACTTCACAATAGCCAAAAACAATATAATATACCTTAGTGTAACACTAATCAAGCATGTGAAAGACCTGTTTCATAAGAACTTTAAGTCTCTCAAGAAAGAATTTGAAGATAATCACAGAAGATGGAAAGATCTCTCATGCTCATGAACTTCAAGCTGTACTACAAAGCAATAGTAATAAAAATCATATGGTATTGGCATAAAAGCAGACATGTTGACCAATAGAATCCATTCAAAGCCCCAGAAATAAAGCCAAACACCTACAGACACTTGATTTTTGACAAAGATGCCAAAATTATACGATGGAAGAAAGAAAGCTTCTTCAACAAATGGTGTTGGTCTAACTGGATATTTATATGTAGAAGAATGCAAATAGATCCATATTTATGACCCTGCACAAAAGTCAAGTCCAAATATCACCAAACCCACAAGGACATTTTCTCAACTATGTTCATAGTTGCTTTATTCATCATAGTCAGAAACTAGAAATAACCCAGATGTCCCTCAACTGAGGAATGGATAAAAAAAATAATGGTATATCTAAATAATAGAATACTACTCCACTATTAGAAACCAGGATATCATGAAATTTGCAGGCAAATGGATGGAACCAGAAAAGATTATCCTGAGGGAGCTAATGAGGACCCAGAAAGACACTTATGGTATTTACTCACTCAAAAGTGGATATTAGCTAATACATACAGAATAACCATGCTAAATCCATAGACCCAAGAAACATAGTAACAAGGAGGGCTCAACAGATGATGCTTGAACAACGGATGATGCTTGAATCCCTTTAAGTAGGGGAAATAAAACAGACATAGGAAGTGGATGGAGAGAGGGAAGTAGACAGGAACCCAACATTACTGCCATCCGAGATTATTTATCCAGCAGATAATAGACACAGATGCAGAGATCAACAGCCAAACATTAGGGGAAAATCAGGGAGTCTTGAGGAAAAGTTAGGGGAAGGTTTGAGGGACTGGGAGGAAAAGCAGGAGGTGAATGGCAATTGGAATGTAAAATAAACACATAAATTAATTAATGAAGTGTTATCCTGTGTGTGTGTGTGTGTGTGTGTGTGTGTGTGTGTGTGTGTGTGTGTGTGT
>CAJQZJ010009649.1:2546241-2567726 GCA_907164525.1 Lophiomys imhausi | reverse complement strand
TGTGTGTGTGTGTGTGTGTGTGTGTGTGTGTGTGTGTGTGTGTGTGTAATATATGTGTAGATATGCATGTATGTCTGTACGCAGAAGCCACAGGACAACTTTTGGTGTCTTTGAACATGACCTGTCAACTTCTTTTTGAATTCATCTCTATAGTCATCTATTTACTTTGCATGTCTATGACTCTGTATTCACATGCATATATGCAGTCTGGCATGTACAAGTATCAGAGGATAACTTATAGAAATAGACTCTCTTCTCCAGTGTATAGGTTACACCAATTCAACTTCAGTCCTTAGCTCATTCACAAAGTGAGCTCTCTCTGAAGTCTCCACCTGCGTTTTGAGTCTGGGTCTGTCACTCTCCTCAGGCTTTCCAAATAGACTAAGCTGGCTCACTAGACATCTCGAGCTTTCTATTTCCCAGCTCTGAGATTAACAACAGTGTATGCCACCATACATAGACATTTCAATGTGTTCAGAACAGAATATTGTGTTCTGTTTCCAGACTCATTTGAGAAATATTGTTCTTCATTATTTACTAATAATATATTTTGAAGAAATTGGTCAGTTTTTTTAAGGAACAGATTATACATAACAAATGTAATTGAAACATAAAATTGGCAATCAACCTTCTTAACATCTGTCTTGGTGAAGATTCTAAAATAAATTTCTGAGTGTTAAATTAGAAATCTCTGAATTCTGACAGAAACATTAATGACAAACTTAATACCAAGACAGAAACATTTTCATGGATTTAATTAGATATTTTTGAAGAAAACAACTCTATTTTCATTGTGTAATTCAACAAAATGTATTGCTGTCATTGTGACACCAAAAATTATCTCCTGCATTAGAAAATGATGTCATGTTTGAGAAAGGACACAAAAAGGGTACAACTTCATGAGGTACCTGAGATTCAGTGTTAGACATTTTAACTTTGAATTTCCTGTGAGACATTCATAAGGTTGTAGTAAGAAAATAAAACTACTAGACATACTAACTTGCATTGTACATACTGATTGGGTGTAAGGTTTAAGTGGAAAAGTGATTTTGCTTTTTCAGAAAATGGTATCAAATGGGAGAAACTGGAAATTTTCAGTTCAGAAGGAAAGAAACTTAGTAGAAAAAAACTGACACATCTTTATGTTAAGGGTGAAGGAAAGACAAAGTAGGAACCTGCAGAGCTCTGAGAAGAGACACAAGAGCAGTTATGATATGAGCAGTGAGAATGGACTGAACGTGACAGCAACAGGCAGGATGGAGGAGGTAGGAGAAGAGGGTTGAAGATAGACAGTACTCATTGTCTAGCTCCTGGATGTTCTCACATTACGTGTAAATTATTCCTCCCCAAATTCTACTTAAACAAAATTATTTTTGCCTTTTAACAGAAGGTTAAAAACAAAAACAACCAAACCAAACCAGCTCAAATAGACTAAGAAACCTGCCAACAGCGAGTGTGTCATTGCTTGAGTAATGCTATGAGACTATTAGAAGCTGGGCAAAGTAATGAAGTTTATTTGACTGCTCATTTTACATTAACTTGGTTCATAGTGAAAGAGCGTGTAAAAAAAGAGCAAGAGATGGACACATTTTTATAACTCCTACTCTCATGACAACATGAATAAAATCCATTCAAGACTAATCTCTTCATGAGGTGAGTCTTCATGTTCTACTCAGCTCTTAAAAGCCCCACCTCTCCACATTGTTGATTTGAAAATAAAGTTTCAAACAGATAGGTTTTAAACGAGCTTCAGGGAACATTAAAAGCACAGACATTACAATATTAAGAATCTATACAATTAAAATTGAGACCCTAGCAGGCAGATTGAAAGTTCACACTTCCATCCCGTCTCTGTGCCTAATTACTGTCAAAGTTAGGAGAATCAACTAGAGTCCAGAACTTCCAAGATTTAATTCAGGCATTGGAATTAAGAACAGGGAAAATGTGAAAGACACTACTTTGATGGGAAAGATGACAAAGGCGAATCCAAGACACTGTGAAAAAGGAAGGCAGAATTAATGGTGAGAACCTTTGAGTATATTGAATACCCTAGGAGAAAGAATTAGTAGATAAGAAGTAGAAAATTCTGAAATGAACAAAGGCATAATCTGTCCCTGAGACTTTAAGATGGGTGAGAGACTGGCAGGCTAATTTGCTTTCCTAAAGAGTTTTAAATGGAGAGGGGAACGCATAAAGAATACGCATAAACATTTTCCTGTTTTGTAAGCAAAAGTGAGAAATCTGAACACCCTATTCCTGCCTGATGCTCATTAGTATTATGTCTTCCTGTGGCAAAGGTCAGGAGTCATCTGAGTGGTAGAAAACCTAGGAAGTGGAGAGGAGTTTTCTAAGTACTTGCAAAATCAGAAAGGGAGTCAGCTGGTACATCTTGTTTATACTTCTGAATGCCTGCTGAAAGTTGCTGAAGGGGAGCTCCTGCATGGAGTGGATGAGGTGCAGAGTTGCATGGAAGATTTGGGGGTTCGTTAGATAGGGGGACAATTTAGTAAGGTAGTCAGTGCTGGGCATATGAAAAAAAAATCCTAAGGAAAGAATAAAAAGGACAAAGTCAATGAATAGGTTTAATTCATGAAAACCATTGAACACTGGTGGCCCAGTGCCCAGAATGGTGTTCCATGATTCATAGGTTTTATTCATTTTATTTCAAGAAAAATAATTATTTTATCTTTTTATATGTGTGCATGTGTGTTTTTCAGTGCAGTAGTGGGGGGTCTATAGTTACTAGAAAAAGGTGTCAGGTACCCTGGAGCTGGAGGTAAAGGTAATTATAAGCCTTGGGGACCTGAGCTTAGGATTTCTGTAAGAGTAGCAAACACTCCTAACTGATGAGCAGCCATTTTTCCAGCTCCTTTTTTTCTTTATTTTTTATGTTTATTTATTACTTCTATTTACATCTCCATCACAGTCCCCTCCCTCCACATCTGCCGAACCCACCTTCTTACACTCCCACCCTCTCCCCCTTCTCCCACCTATCCTACTCCTCCAGTGTGGGGTGCTCTACATATCAGCCCCCCTTAAGTTTAGCAGTCATAAGAGGGTTAAGATCTTCCTCCTGCACTGGGGCCTACATGGAGGCTCCACTAGGACAAAGTGTCTCACAAGCAAGGAACAAAGTCTATACTCCTGTTCCTTTCAGTCTATTGGTTATAGAATAGTTATCATCCACTACATGGCTAAAATCCAGTTATAAGTGAATAGATGTCATGTGCATCCTTCTGAGTCTGAGTTAGCTCACTCAGGATGAGCTTTTCTAGTTCCATCCATTTGACTGCAAATTGCATGATTTCATTGTTTCTGATGGCTGAGTGGTATTCCATTATGTAAATCTACAACAGCTTTTTTATCCATTCTTTGGTTGAGGAACATCTGGGTTGTTTCCAATTTCTAGATATTACAAATAAAGCTGCTATGAACATAGTTGAGGAGATGTACTTGTGATTTGGGGAGGAATCGTTTGAATATATACCCAGGAGTGGTATGGCTGCATCTTGAGGTAGAGCTATTCAAAGTTTTCTAAGAACTCGACAGACTGATTTCCATAGTGGTTGTACAAGTTTGCACTCCCACCAGCAGTGGGGGTATGTTCCCCTTTCTCTGCAACCCCACCACCATATGCTGTCATTTGAGTTTTTTTTTTTTTTTTTATCTTAGCCATTCTGACAGGTGTGAGATGGAATTTCATAGTCATCTTGAGTTGCATTTCTCTGATGATTAAGGATGGTGAGCATTTCTTCATGTGACTCTTGACCATTAGAGATTCCTCTTTTATGAATTCTCAGTTTAGGTCTGCACCCCATTTTTTGATTGAGTTATTTGGTTTCTTGGTGTTTAATTTCCTGAGTTCTTTATAAATTTGAATATTAGCCCTCTGTCAGATGTGGGGTTGGTAAAGAACTTTTCCCAGTCTGTAGGCTGACGTTTTGTTCTAGTGACAGTGTCCTTTGCCTTACAGAAACTTTTCACTTTCATAAGGTCCCATTTAGACAACTAAAGAAGATCAAGCAGTTAAATATTGGAAAGGAAAAATTCAAACTATCCCTATTCCCAGATATGTTAGTATACATAAGTGACCCCAAAATTCTACCAGAGAACTCCTACAACTGATAAACACCTTCAGCAAGGTGGCTGGATACAAAATTAATTCAAAAAAATCAGTAGCCCTTCTTTATACAAAAGATAGATTGGTGGAGAAAGAAATCAGGGAAACAACACCCTTCACAATAACCACAAACACTATAAAAACTTGGGGGTAATTCTAACCAACCAAGTGAAAGACCTGTATGACAAGAACTTCAAGTCCTTGAAGAAAGAAAGAGAAGAAGATGGAAAGATCTCCCATGCTCATGGATAGGTAGGATCAACATAATAAAAATGGTCATCCTACCAAAAGCAATATACAGATTTAGTGCAATTCCTATCAAAATACCAACACAATATTTTACAGACCTTGAAAGAACAATCATTTCATTTTACTTAATTTCTCACTGGACTTTGGTTATAGCAGTTGCTAGAGCTTGTTCATTCAGAGTAGATTTTTTTTTTTTTTTTGAGACAGGGTTTCTCTGTGTATCCCTGACTGTCCTGATCTCACTTTTGTAGACCAGGCTGGCCTCGAACTCACAGAGATCCACCTGCCTCTGCCTCTCAAGTGCTGGGATTAAAGGCGTGCACCACCACCGCCCAGCCAGAGTAGATACTAAACTACTAAATTCTTTCAGTAAGGAAACATTTAAACTTTACTAATTGTCTTGTCCTAATGTTATCTGATTTTATCATTATTATCTTCTCTATGTAGCCCCTGTTGAGATACTAAAATACTAATATTCCATGTAATAATGTAATTTGGTAAGTGATGCTACAAAGAAAACAGAGAACATGTTTTAAAGTATATATGAGAAGATGGAGGTCAAAGAGTTAGTATTTGAATGTAAATTTCAGGAATAGCCTAGATAGACTGAAAGTCATTTGAGTTGAAAAGTTAGAGAAAATTTGGTAAATTATTAGGCAATACCTATAAGGATGTCATAGAATCCTCTGGTCATGTCAGGATAGAGACAGATTTGGGAATGGTTTTGAAGTTAGTAGAATAATATTGTAGACCAACTGAAGAGACAGAGTTCTTTGTTAGCAATTTGGAAGATGTAAAAAAAAATACAATCATTTCATAATACTTTGGTAATAAGGAAATGATTCCTGTTGTCTTTGGAAACAGTACTCCGTGAATCATGGGTATGAGTATAATTTTTCTTTGGGAGGCAAAAGTATCAAGATCCAGTTTTTATTTTGCTGATACCATTTTTTTTTTAAAGAAAATAATTGAATTGTGCTCACCTTCAAATTATGACTAAGGCCTTGATCAGGAACTTTAGGGATGATGGTATTTAGAGGTAATATCTCCAACAAGGTGACTGACACAGAGTAAGATGATCAGCATGGGTCCTGCTCCAATAGGGCTGATACCCTTGTGTAGAAAGGAAATATGTTGTGCTAGAGAATTAGCTCATTTGTTAAAGTGTTCATCATGCTAATCTGAGGACCTGAGTTTGGATCTCCCATACCCATGTAAAAATCTGTAACACCAGTGTTGAAGCAGTAGAATGAAGAGGATCATTGGAATTTTTTGAGGAGATAGTCTAGCCTAAATGGTGAGTTCCAGGTTCAGCCACAGATCCTGTCTCAGGGAAAAGGTAGGAAGTGGTTAAGTAAGACACACAAGTAGGTGAAACCCTGGCCTTCACATGTAAGTACATGCATATGCACATGTGCATGACAAACAGATTTAATAATACACACAGAGGGAGAGAAGGAGAGAGAGAGAGAGAGAGAGAGAGAGAGAGGCAGAGAAAGACAGAGCCAGAGCCAGCCAGACAGACAGACAGAGAAAGAATTTGGATTTGTGTGTACTATATATGCTAGAGAAAAGATGACATGAAGGGATGGGAAGAAAACAGCTCTTTATAAGTCGGGTAAAGAGTCTGGAATGGAAAGGATTCTGTAAGGCAAAGGACTTATCATTAGAACAAACTGACAACCTACAGATTGGGAAAAGATCTTCAACAACTCCACATCTGAAAGAGGGATAATACCTAAAATTTATAAAGAACTCAAGAAATTAAACACCAACAAACCAAATCATCCAATCAGAAAATGGGGTACACAGCTAAACAGAGAATTCACTACAGAGGATTCACTACTAATGGCTGAGAGGTACTTGAAGAAATGTTCAACATCTTTAGTCATCAGGGAAATGCAATGCAAAATGACTGTGAGATTCCATCTCACTCCTGTCAGAATGGATGGCTAAGATCAAAAACTCAGGTGATAGCACATGTTAATGAGACTGTGGAGGAAAGAGAACATTCCTCCATTGCTGGTGGGAGTGCAAAGTTGTAGAACTACTTTGGAAATCAATCTTTAATGTCTCAGAAAATTGGGAATATTTCTACCTCAAAAGCCAGCCAAAGCACTCCTGAGCATATATCCAAAAGATTCACCACCAAACCACAAGGACATTTCTGTTCATAGGAGCTTTACTTGTAATAACTAGAAACTGGAAACAACCCAGATGTCCTTTAACTGAAGAATGGATTAAAACAAAACAAAACAAAACCGGTACATTTACACAATGGAATACTATTCAGTTATCAGAAGCAAGGAAATCATGCAATTTGCTGCCAAATGGATGGATCTAGAAAAGCTCATCCTGAGTGAGCTAACCCAGACCCAGAAAGATACACATGGTATGTAATCACGTATAATTGGATATTAGCCATATAGTACAGGATAACCATCCTACAACCCGCAGACCAAGGAGACAAGAATCTAGCATAACTATCCTATGAGAAACTCCACTTAGCAGTGGATCAAAACAGATGCTGGGACACACAGCTAAAAATTGGGTGGAGCTCTGGCTGTTGTGTATAAGAGAGAGAGGAGGAATAGAGAAATCCGGAGGGGACAAGAACTCTACATGAAGACCAACAGAACCAACCAACCTAGGCCCCTAGGGTCCTACAGAGCTTGAACATTAGCAAAAGAGAGAGAGAGAGAGAGAGAGAGAGAGAGAGAGAGAGAGAGAGAGAGAGACAAAGAAAGAAAGAAAGAAAGAAAGAAAGAAAGAAAGAAAGAAAGAAAGAAAGAAAGAGAGAGAAAGAGAGAAAGAAAAGCATATATAGACTGGACTTAGGCCTCATACACATATATAGATGATAGGCAAAGTTGGTCTTCATACAGATCCCTTAGCAAGTAAAGGGAGGTGGTGGTCTCTGTCATGGACTCTGTTGTTTGTTAGTGGAACACCTTACCCTAGCTGGACTGCCATGTTGGACCCTAGTGCAAGAGGAAGCTCTTAGCCCTCATGTGATTGTTGAATTGAAAGAGGTTAATGTGTGGGGGGTGCCGGGCGACCCTCATCCAAGGAGAAGGAGAGGAAGGAGAGGAGGATGAAGGTGGGATGAGTGGGGAGTCGAGACGAGAGGAGGCTGTGATCAGGATATAACTCAAATCAATCAATCAATCGTGTAGAACAGAACCTTCCTTTATGGCCCTCAATAAGAACTCTGTTGCATCTTAATTTTGTACTTCTGGCTTCCATACTTGTGAGACAGGCTATTTCCTTAACCTAGTACCTATCAGCAGGCTCTGTAACAGTGGCCCTACTTACTAAAGAAGATGCCCAAGGGCAAATAGTTGACTAAGAAGAAGAGACTGCTTCTCACCTTGGCTTTTTTTGTTTGTTTGCTTGCTTGCTTCTTTGTTTACATTTCTATCAGGGAATGGGCTTTTCTGAGAATGTAGAAATATGGTTTGCAAGAAAAAAGAAAATGACAACTGAGATCTGGTTTTCTTTCCTCTGGAGGCTCAAATCCTTATCTTGGAGAGTCAAAGTGCTACACGAATTGGTCACTGTAAATTCATTATTATTAAGACAAAGGAACTGGCTTTGGAGTGTTCACTCCCTTTAATCAATGTGTTCTCAAATGTCACCTCAGCAGGGCCCAGTTGACCTAAATACTCTTCACAGTTCACAATCATACTTGATATGCTCTGATGAAAGCTAAACTTTAGTAAGTTTGCTGGTATTTTGTTTTCTAGAGGAGGGGTAGGGAATGCCACCCTTTCGTGGAAATCATCCCATTCACATCCTATTCTGCGTTTACTTGCTTGCTATCTAAGGCATTTACTACATAAAGATTCATGTTTGGTGAGAGTAAGTTTTTCATCACACACAACACCTTGAATGGTAATGCAGGAACCTATGATACTCCAATGAGCACAGAATCAGAAATGTTAGTGAATCCCTCCACTGGGGGCCCGAATTTTCCTATATACTCTAAAATATTTCTGCTGTTGGAAGACAGCAAGGGGAAGAACTGCCATTTGAATCAGAGTCAGGTGTCATATGATTTTTTAATATATATAAAAATGAATCCAGTGCAGACTGAGGTGGCTTCTTTTCCATCTGTCAGCACATTCTTTACAACCATGCATAAACCTGATTATCACACTCAGTGTGTTACTGTGAAAATTATCCCTTCCCTCAGAACAGACTCTCTACAGCTTGGAGTGGAATTCAAATATCAGTGAAGTTAATCTAAAAAACAAGCAACCCAGTGGGGGTTGGGGGACATTTTCCTTTTGCAGGGAATTTGCCACAAGTCCTTTATTTTTTATCACATGCACAAGGGTAAATATTTTGCACTGAATAAAGTAGTTCCCAGTGACACACATTTGGCCTTGATAAAATTTTTCCATGGTATTCACATATATTAACCTTTGATGAAAAGACCACAGGAAGAAAAGCCATAAGATGAATGTGGCATAATTTCAGGGTTTTAATTTTTTTTACATTAACCTTTGAGTCCTAAACTGTTGTAGTGGTGTGTTTGGGGGTATATTTGGATAGAGACATTACTGTCATCCTGTTCATATTTATGGGCCCGACCTTTGTATTATAGTAGCCTGCTTTGAAGCTCAGTTATTTTTAATTGCTTTATGTGCCCGTGGAGACTGTTCTGTGCCCGTGTCAGTTATATAGAGTACCCTGGCACATATGTTTGCTCAATGAATCTTACAATGACTGGATATTTATAACCACATCTGAATACAAGAGGAGGAATTGTTGCATTTTTGGTGCTATATGTGTATGTGTTGTATGCCTTGTGTGAAAATGTTTTATTGTCAATATTGCTATATCCTTAATGAGGTGACAGGAAGAATTAAAAGTGACAGATTGTTTTGGCTGCTCTGGGGCCATCTGAGATATAGTCTCCTATCATGTGGCTCAATAAACTCAGCCTGTGTGAAACCCTAGGTGTGTGATTCATAGCTGTAGCAGGGCTACTCACAGGGATTTAATGAGAGAGATAGTCACAGGCTAGGTAGCAGGAGGCTGAATGGTTGTTAGTCAAAGACAATAAAATGCGTCTCTCTCAAAACTGCATCTGAAATTTGCAAGGATGCCTGGATCCTTGCTACCACTAATAATATTATTCTTCCATGTGTGATTGGGAGGTGGACACAATGACTTCAGGAAATATTCATCTCAAGAAACAAAGGGGCCTCCCACACTTTCTGCCAAAAGAAAGCCTGCCTGTGAGCTATGTGGTTTGAATGGCTTACTAGATTATGTCAAATATGCCATGTGATGTCCTTGAAAGTAAATACAGCATAATTAGGCATGGTCACAGTGTGGCCTAAGAATGAGCAGCCTCAGCATATCTTCTGGTCCCACCCCTGGAACTCTAAATCAGAAATTCTAGGAACAGGAAGGAAATGAAAGAAAGGAATGTATATGTTAGCAAGCTTTCCAGATAACTATTCTGTATACCTAGGCTGTATATCCTGCCTTGAATTAAACCTGTAACTACAAGACATGAGAAAAGAAAAGTAATTGTACTTAGTAGAAACTCAACTGGATTCAGGGCAAAACCAGTTAGCAAGAGCAAACAGTGAAGAGTCTTGAGGCCAATCTGTGTACTTACTTACACAGCCACAAAGTAGTGTGGACCTTCAGAAAGTCATTTGCCCTATCTGAGCTCTAACCCACCTCCTTACTTACAAAATGAGAACAATAACAGTGTCTACCTTTGGAATTCAGGAGTCTTTAATGAAAAAAAAATGTTTTATATTCCACATTTTGAGCAACAAAGTTTAGACAAATGTTCGCTGTAGTTAATATTAAACATTCCTTATTGTGTAATCTATTGGGCAATGGCAACTATTCTATATGTATTAAATGTTTACTGTATGCTAGAGTATGGATTAAGTAAAGTACATTCATTCTCCCTTAACCAATTTAATTTTCAATGTAATAATGGCACATAGGTTATAAAATTATGCTACAATAGATTTTAGTAAAACAAAAAAGGTAGATAAAACAAGCTAAGTGATTTGTTGGAAGAGACACAGCATGTAATGTCATATTCCTGATAATCACAGGGATGTTTGCCTCAAAGGACTTTCTTGGCCCTAACATAACACTTCCTCTAGGGAAAGAGAACAGTTTGCAGTATTATTCTGCATTGCACTACTTTCTCACCCTTGGTCTATAAAAGCATGGCCACTTAGCAATAAGAAGAGGATGCTCAAGGCTTATTATAGGGTATCTCAAGATTAAATATTAATAATAGTAATTGTTCTGACCATCAGATAAGATGTACTCCCTCCAAACACACATGTTCAGAGTTAGGACTCAATGTTATGACTAGGAAATGTACTGTCTAGAGTTGATTAAATCATCAGAGTTCTTATACAATGGTTAGAAGCAGACAGCTAGACTTTCATAAGTCTACATCTCTCACCATATGAAGACACAATGTTCTCCCCTCTGGAGGTATAGAATTCAAAATACCACATTGGAAGCAGATACTGGGGCCTCATCAAAAGTGCTGGAGCTTCCATCATAGGCTTCCCAGCTCACTAAATTCAGAGAAATGTATTTCTGTTTTAAGTACATTATGCATATTGTTATAGCATCTTTAACAGAGGAAGATAATGCAATTTCAAAATATAGGGACTACTGATTAGTAATCAAGGATTACTATTTTTTTAATTAATGCAAAATGTATAGATGCCACAGGAGTTTACTATGAACTCACAGTTAAATATATGTTCTAAAGGATTCTACTTGCTCACGACCTTCAAGCACATCTGTGCTAGCCCTTCAGAGATCCTTATACAATTTCCAATGTTCCCGTGTTGGTTCATCAAATACATAATCATAAAAGATCCAGAAACACCTAAATGGCCACATCTTAGGTGTCAAGACTTTCACTATTGTGACACTCACCACATTGACAGCATGAGAAGATTTCTGGTTTTGTTTTTCACCACCCAAAGGCATAAAGACTTAGCTATCACCAAAGTAACTTTGTGCTCTTGAGTGCACACAACCAAGATAGCCATATTTTCCACTCTTTTTCTGTGTGTTTGCTAGTACACAGGGCATCTTCTATCTCTCTCTCTCTTTTCTTTTTCCTTAAGAAGACTGCCTTGACACTGCTAGTAAGTGGTTTCTTTGAAGACCAATATTCGAAAGCACTACAAAAGGTAAGGGAGGGGAGAGGAACAAGCAGGAGACAGTTACCGGCCTCACAATAGCGAGCCATCATGCTGTATATACAAGGGTCTAGACATGCCAAAGCTCAGGGCAGAAATCAACGCGAGAGCAGTCCTTCACTCACATCTGCAAATGTGAAAAGGGCTGTCAGAATTTCTCTCCTCTTCTTTCATTCCTCCACTCAAAGGGAACAGATGAAACGAAAAGACCTATGCAGAGCCACAGTCTCCCTCATGGGCTGTTAAGAAAGTGGCATTTCCATCCTGATCCTATGCTCACATTGCTTCTGAGTATAAGAAATCATTCTTCCTGGTGAGACAAATGCTCCCAAGAGACAAATGACTCTGATAGGACACGTCCACTTCCCAGTGGTCCCCAGATACTCTAACAAGGAACAAATGAATGGCATGCAGTCAGATTGTCAGTATTGATTGAATTAATCCCCTTGACGCTAGGAGTCACCTAACACACCAACATAAATTTTTATGGGTTTTTAAAAATTTTTTATTTATTACTTCAGGTAACATCTCCATCACAGTGTCCTCTTTCCACCCCTCCCAGTCCTGCCTTCCCACCCTCTACCTCCTTTCCCTTCCACCCCACTCCTCTGGAGTGGAGTGTCCCTACATATCAGCCCCAGTTCAGAAGACATATGAGGGAAGAAAACGATAGTTCAAGTTTTCCATGCTTGCTCCCTTTCTCTTATTGGATAAGTTAGACACAATTTAAGTAATTAGTGAATAATGTAACTAATGAGGGAGAGGCTATTTTTGTTGGAATTAATATCCAAAATCTTTTGACCTAGAGAAAGTTATTCAACCTTTCTTAGCGATTCTTAATCTATAGCTACATTAATAAAGTAACACATAGAATAGGAGTTTCTGATGTTCAAATAACATGAAACACCAGATGATTTCTTCACTTACTAATTTGACTACCATACAGGCAGGACATGTTAAACTCTAACGTTGTATATATGTCATGTCAACATGCAAAGCTCAGGGTGGTCTAAGTCCAAAATTTTTCAGAATTCAGGTTTTGCATGTATTAGAAATAAAATACAAATTGTGTCTTCATTTCTGGGTATCTTTAAGTAAAATGTAGGATTTAAAAAATATATAAAACATGTCTCTTCCTACAGCAATGCAAGTGGGAGCAACTGGAGCATAACCTCGGAAGAGACTCTACCAATTCTAAGAAAACGGCAGACAAATCAGACATGGGGGAGATCTGCAGCTTCCATAAGGTCAAACTGAAGAAAACTGGGATACAGGAGAACACCCTGCCAATCAAGAAGAGCACTGAACAGGAAAAGAGAAATGCAATTTCCTAAAAGCCTAGACTGGAAGATTTTCCCAACCCACCCAACACCATCATCTCCTAGTCTCCCTTGTAATGTGGAGGAAGACCCACCTGCCAGATAGATGGAAGCCACAAGCTATACTATGAATCCAGGCACTCTGTGCTAATGCCACCAGCCCGCAGGCCAATGAAGTGGGGGGGACCTGCTCCCCCCATTAATCAGACTGCCAAATTTCATCAGTTTTCCCTGGGATGTTATACAAAATTATTTGTATGATCAATGAAAATAAAGCACATTTCATGCCAAAAATTTTGAAAATATGAAAAACCATAGTAGTATTATATATCAGAACTAAAAACAGGGGATCCTAGATGGCAGCGGCCTGCGCGGATGTATTTTGATTTTGGGGTTAGCAGTCACAGGGTGGTGAGTGTTGCAGGATGCTGTACAAACGGCTCGACCCCATCTAAATCTCACCCAACCACCCAGTGTCCCTGGGCAGGACGCTCCTTCCCACTCTCGGACAGGCAAGGAAGCCACTGGACACGGAAATCGGGACCCCCCCATCCCCCACCAGGAGAGACTCCGGGTAAGTTCCAATTTAATACCCAGCAGACGGATTCAGATCCCACCCAGAGATAATCCTCACCCTGCTGGGCACCCCCAGACAATCCAGCTATATGGCGAAAGGTTGCAACACTTGGAAGGGAGCACAGCTCGGCTACAAAGAGCCTTCAGACTGCAGATTGCAAAACACTGCTGTGATGTCACTGGCCAGTTTCCAAGCCTTGGGAGCCACAAGGCCATTGGAGGTGAAGGGCAGATTTACCCACCACAGGAACCAACCCTGGGAAAACTGCGAGATAGTTGAAACTGTAGTATATCAGATTTTGTACTACTACTGGCCCTTCTGGCAGGGAACCAGAGCTTACTTGTACACAGCTCCACTACCTGGATTAGTTAGGTCTCCACCTAGGAGGTGGGGCTGAATGACTCACCTTATATGGGTGGAGTAAGGCAACTTCAAATCCTACACCAAAGTGCCCCCTTTGGACCCAAGTCCAGAAGACAGCTAAAAAATTCCACATGGCCAGAGGACCCAGACCAAAAAAAAAAAAAACAGAGCAAAATGACTCCAACAAAAGAAATCAACGCTATTCCACCCAGCCAGAACCACCTCACCACTGCTGAAACACATGAAAATGATGACAATTCTACATTATGGAATGTGACAGAGTCCCTTCAAGAAGAACTTAAATCTATGAAGGAATTCAAAGAAGCCACAATTTTACAAGTCAAAACAACAAATAACACAATTAAAGAGCTCCAAGCCAAGGTGACTCAGCTTGAACAGGAAAAGAACAGAGCAAAGAAAGATTTCCAGGCAAAAACAAGCAAACCGGAGAAGGATATATACAAAACGAACAATACCATTCAAGACATGAAATAGAAATGGAAGCAACAAAGAAAACACAGTCAGAGTTAAAAGAGGAAGTGGAGAATCAAGTGAAGAGAACAGGAATTACAGATGTGAGTATCAAAAATAGGATGCAAGGGATGGAAGACAGGATCTCAGGCATGGAAGATTCGATGGCAGAAATCAGTACAACATCCAAAGAAAATGAAAAGGCTAAAAAATCTCTCACCCACAACATCCAAGAAATCAAGGACTCAATGAAAAGACGGAACCTAAGAATTATAGGCATAGAGGAAAGAGAGGACTCCCGACTCCATGGTCCAGGAAATATCTTCAACAAAATCATAGAAGAAAACTTCCCAAACCTAAAGAAAGAGATGCCAGTAAAAATCCAAGAGGCTTACAGAACACCAAACAGATTAGATCAGAAAAGAATCTCCTCTCGCCACATAATAATAGAAACTCCAAATGTAGAGAACAAAGAAAGGATATTGAAAGCTGTAAGAGACAAAGGCCAAGTCACATACAATGGCAGACCCATCAGAATCACACCTGACTTCTCAGAAACTTTAAAAGCTAGAAGGGCCTGGACAGATGTCCTATAAGCCCTGAGAGAACATAGTTGCCCAGCCAGACTACTATACCCAGGAAAACTCTCTATCAACATAGAAGGAGAAAACAAGATATTCCATGACAAAATCAAATTCAAACAATATCTCCTCACAAACCCAGCACTACAGATGATCTTAGAAGGAAAATTCCAACCCAGAGAAGATAACTACACCCAAGAAAACAGAGGAAATAGAAACCTCCACAGCAAGTAAACAAAAAGAAACATAAGACAACCAGCTATACCAAAATAATGGGAAATAACAACCCCTGTTCACTAATATCCATCAACATCAATGGACTCAACTCGCCAATAAAAAGACACAGACTTACAGACTGGATCCGTAAACAAGACCCATCTTTTTGCTGTATACAAGAAACACATATCACTATTGAAGATAAACACTATCTCAGAGTAAAGGGCTGAGAAAAGGTTTTCCAAGCAAATGGACCCAGGAAACAAGCTGGTGTAGCCACCCTAACATCAAACAAAATAGACTTCCAATTGAAGTTAATAAAAAAAGACAGAGAAGAGCATTACATACCCGTTAAAGGAAATATCCACCAAGAGGACATCGCTATATTGAACATCTATGCTCCAAATACAAAGGAACCTACATTTATAAAAGAAACACTTCTAAAACTTAAATCGCACATCTATCCAAACACTTTAATAGTGGGAGACTTCAACACCCCACTCACAACGATGGACAGATCATCAAGACAGAAGCCAAACAGAGAAAAAATGAGTCTAACAGAGATCATGAACCAAACGGACATAACAGATATCTACAGAACGTTTCACCCAAACACAAAACAGTACACCTTCTTCTCAGCACCTCATGGAACCTTCTCCAAAATCGACCATATAGTTGGACAAAAAGATAGCCTCAACAGATACAAAAAAAATTGAAATAACCCCTTGTATCTTATCAGACCACCATGGAATAAAGGTGGACTTCAATAGCAAAGAATCAACAGAAAGTCTACACTCACATGGAAATTGAACAACTCTTTACTAGAGGACCACTGGATCAGGGAAGAAATAAAGAGGGAAATCAAAGACTTCTTAAAATCCAACGAAAATGAAGACACAACATACCCAAACCTAAGGGACACAATGAAAGCTGTGCTACGAGGAAAGTTCATAGCACTAAGTGCCTTCAAAAAGAAAATTGTGACAGCTCATATTAGCTAATTAACAGCTAAACTGGGTGAATTGGAAAAAAAATGAAGCATACACTCCCAAGAGGAGCAGAAGGCAGGAGATCATCAAACTTAGGGCTGAAATCAACAACTTAGAAACAAAAAGACATATACAAAGAATCAATGAAACCAAGAGTTGGTTCTTCGAGAAAATCAACAAAATAGACAGACCCTTAGTCAAATTATCTAAAAGACAGAGGGAGAAAACACAAATCAACAAAATCAGAAATGAAAAGGGAGAAATAACAACAGACATTGAGGAAATCCAGAGAATATTTGGATCCTACTTTAAAAATCTATACTCCACCAAATTTGAAAACTTAAGTGAAATGGACAATTTTCTTGATAGATTCCACCTACCGAAGCTAAATCAAGATCAGATAAACAGATTAAACAGCCCTATAACCCATAAGGAAATAGAAAGAGTCATTAAAAATCTCCCAACCAAAAAAAACCCAGGGCCAGATGGCTTTAGCATGGAATTCTATCGGACATTAAAGGAGGAGCTAACACCAATACTCTTCAAACTCTTTCACAAAATAGAATCTGAAAGATCACTGCCAAACTCATTCTATGAGGCCACAGTCACCCTGATTCCTAAACCACACAAAGAACCAACAAAGCAAGAGAACTTCAGACCAATCTCCCTCATGAACATAGATGCAAAAATACTTAATAAAATACTAACAAACTGAATTCAAGAACACATCAAAAGTATACATCATGATCAAGTAGGCTTCATCCCTGGAATGCAGGGATGGTTCCACATAGGAAAGTCTATCAATGTAATTCACCATATAAACTAGATGAAAGAAAAAAAACACATGATAATCTCGCTAGATGCAGAAAAAGTATTTGACAAAATCCAACACCCCTTCATGCTAAAAGTTCTGGAGAAAACGGGCATACAAGAACTGTACCTAGAAATAATAAAGGCAATATACAGCAGGCCAGTGGCCAACATCAAATTAAATGGAGAGAAACTTGAAGCATTTCCTCTAAACTCAGGGACAAGACAAGGATGTCCACTTTCACCCTATCTCTTCAATATAGTACTTGAAGTTCTTGCTAGAGCAATAAGACAACTAAAGGAGATCAAGGGGATAAACATTGGAAATGAAGAAGTCAAATTATCCCTATTTGCAGATGATATGATAGTATACATAAGCGACCCCAAAAATTTCACCAGAGAACTCTTACAGCTGATAAACACCTTTAGCAAGGTGGCTGGATACAAAATTAATTCAAAAAAATCAGAAGCTCTTCTATATACGACAAACAAATGGGCTGAGAAAGAAAGAAGGGAAACAACCCCCTTCACAATAGCCACAAACAACATAAAATACCTGGGAGTAACTCTAACCAAGCAAGTAAAGGACCTGTACAACAAGAACTTCAAGTTCTTGAAGAAAGAAATGGAAGAGGCCTTTAGAGGATGGAAAGATCTCCCATGCTCATGGATAGGTAGGATCAACATAATAAAAATGGCCATCCTACCAAAAGCAATATATAGATTCAATGCAATTCCTATCAAAATACCAACACAATTTTTATAGATTTGGAAAGAACAATTCTCGATTTCATATGGAACAACAAAGGCCCAGAATAGCTAAATCAATCCTGTACAATAAAAAAACATCTGGAGGTATCACCATCCCAGATTTCAACTGTACTACAGAGCAATAGTTGTAAAAACAGCATGGTATTGGTATAGAAACAGACCAGTAGATCAATGGAATCGAATTGAAGATCCAGAAATAGACCCACACACTTATGGCCACCTAATTTTTGACAAAGAAGCCAAAGCCTCACAATGGGAGAAGGACAGCATCTTCAACAAATGGTGCTGGCCCAACTGGATATCCACTTGTAAAAGTATGAAATTAAACCCATACTTATCACCTTGTACAAAACTTAAGTCCAAGTGGAACAAAGACCTTAACATAAGGCTGGTTACACTAAATCTACTAGAAGAAAAATTGGGAGAAACCCTCGAACTCACTGGCACAGGCGACAACTTCCTGAACAGAACACCAACAGCTCAGGACTTGAGATCAAAAATCAATAAATGAACTTTTCAGTTCATGAAACTGAAAAGCTTCTGTAAGGCAGAAGACACTGTCATTCGAACAAAATGGCAACCTACACACTGGGAAAAGTTCTTCACCAACCCCACATCTGACAGAGGGCTAATATCCAAAATCTACAAAGAACTCAAGAAATTAAATGCCAAGAAACCAAATAATCCAATCAAAAAATGGGGGACAGAGCTAAATAGAGAATTCAAAAAGGAGGAATCCCTAATGGCTGAGAGACACTTGAAGAAATGCTCAACATCCTTAATCATCAGAGAAATGCAACTCAAGAGGACTCTGAGATTCCATCTCACACCTGTCAGAATGGCTAAGATCAAAAGCTCAAATGACAGAACATGCTGGCGAGGGTTTGGAGAAAGGGGTACCCTACTCCATTGCTGGTGGGAGTGGAGGCTTGTGCAACCACTATGGAGGTCAGTATGGCGATATCTTAGAAAACTTGGAATAGCTTTGCCTCAGGACCCAGCTATACCACTTCTGGGTATACACCCAAATGCCTCTTCACAGAATCATAAGGAAGTTTCCTCTTCTATGTTTATAGCAGCCTTATTTTCAATAGCTAGAAACTGGAAACAACCCAGATGTCCCTCAACCGAAGAACGGGTCAAAAAACTGTGGTACATCTATACAATGGAATACTATTCAGCTGCCAGGAACAATGAAATTATGCAATTTGCAGCCAAATGGAAGGAACTAGAAAAGCTCATCCTGAGTGAGCTAACCCAGACTCAGAAGGATGCATATGGCATCTATTCACTTATAGTAGGATTTTAGCTATATAGTAGAAGGTATCGATACTACAACTAACACACCAAAGGGAACTTGGACATAGACTTTTTATTTCTTATTTTCATTATTTTTTTATTTTTTATATGTTTTAAATATTTTTTCTATTTTTTTGACTTTTTTATCTATTTGTCTGCTTATTTGTTTGTTTGTTTTTTAGTTCTCTCTCCCGGGCAATGAGACACTTTTCACTTATGTACTGTCTCATAGACCCCCAATGAATGAGGAGGCTCTTGGCCCTCATATGACCTCTCAACTGAGATGAGGGACTGTTATATAAGGACACCCCATCCCAGAGAAATGGGATGGAAGGGATAGGAGGTAATGAAAAAAATGAAATGTGATGTTTCGGCCTCTTACTACTAATTGTCATAAATTGTTTAGGATAATTAAGAAACGCAAACTAATAGTTATGCAAGCCAGTCATTTTGTTAGGTACTATGACAGCCTATTATAATTATTTTCTAAGCTAATCAGAAATAAAGCTGCTAAAAGACAAGCAACATATGCTTACCCTAATATAAGAGATAGATAGGGCCTCTTCAAGAACCTCAAGAGATCTGCAAAATATAGCATTCAAGATGTTTTCATAATTTTAGAATTCTTTATATCAAGACATATCAACTCCTGACAGCACCCCCTATTCTCCTCCAAGTAGAAGATGAGCCTCGAAGAATCTCCAGTGGGAGATGATTGAATTAGTCGCAAGCCTATCTCTTGGTAGGAAATGCCCCTTGCTCCAACTGTAGACAGAATGCTGTCCCAAAAGGACAAAACCTGGAAGCAGGTAAGTGGACAGCCTAGCTCTGCCAAGACAGGGTAGGCAAGTCCTTCATAACCCCTGCTCTACAATCAATGTCTGTCAGAGAAACAAGGCCAAACGACTAAAGATCGATACTATAATGTATGGAGAGAAAATGGGAACTGTCCAGGAAGCCACTGGTATGTCATTTCTTAGTTTTGGAAGCTGCAGGCCCTGTACTTCCTATAAAATCAGATATATTTATCCCTCTCAGGTCTCTGAGGTGGTTGAAGAACAGATAGCTAGAGCCTCATAATTAAATTTTGAGTGGTTTAGGAGTCAAGAGTGTGTTATAGATCTAAGAAGATGCTTTTAAAATTGTGTTGCAAGTTAGTATGCATGTTGAGTTAGATATAGAACTTTAAACTTATGGAGATGGTTAGATAGTAGAATGTTAAAGTCAGGTGCCAAATACATATGGACTGGACATTGGGAATGTACGCTAAGCCATATAACCCTCATAACTGTGGCCTAATTACCTCTGTTGTTTTGTATTGTATTTATTATTATAAGAGAAAGAGCCATTTGCTGGACTGAAGGGGGAAAATGTAGGGGGAAATGAGATATCCCTTAAACTTTTAAAAAAAAGGGAAGAAATTGGGGAGTTGAGAGTGGGAGGATGGGACTAGAGGGGGGGAATAGGGAAGGGACTGTGATTGAGATGTAATTTGAAGAAATAAGAAATAAAGGAAAAAAAATAAAAAAAAAGATTTCATCACACACACAAAAAATTTGTGGTATATTTACACAATGGATAACTACTCAGCTATCGGAAACAAGGAAATCACACAATCTTGAGCCAAATGGATGGGACTAGAGAAGTTCATCCTGAGTGAGCTAACCCAAACCCAGAAAGATACACATGGCATGTATTCATGTATAAGTGGATTTTAGTCATATAGTACAGTATAACTATCCTACAACCAAAACACAAAAAGGATCAGGAACATAGACTTTGTTACCTATTGGTGGGACAAGTTGCCCTAGGGGTGCTGCCATGTAGGCCCCCAGTGCAAGAGGAAGCTCTTAGCCCTCATATGACTGTTGAACTTAGAGGGGCAGATATGTAGGGTCACTCCACATCTGAGACAGAGGAGAGGGGGGGAGGTGGAACTGGAAGGCGTGGAAAGAGGGCACTGTGATGGAGATGTAACTTGAAGTAATAAATAAACATTAAAAAAAGAAAAAAAAACCCTAAAAACATGGTTTTCAGATTATGTTGAAAATGTCTTGAATACTTTTTATTGACCAACATTTTCAAATGGCAATAAAAGAACTTTCTCCTAGACTTTCCTGAATTATCTTTTAATAAACTCATATATGTATATATATACATACATACATATATCATAGCATAATGAATTTCTTGCTGTGCTTGACTGCTATATTTCATTCATTATGATGCACTCTCTTGGTAAACCCTCCTTGTAATTATTTAAATGTTGTTTTATGTGTTTGTTTATGTATTTTTAATTTTGTTAAATTATCAAAAAGATATTCACTATGAATCTTAAGGAATCCAGGATTTTAAAAAGGAAATGTCTGAAGAAATCAGGAGCATTATTACACTATACTTGATGTTATTGTATGAGTACAGTGGAAATCTGATATCATGGTAGTGATATTGTGAAAGTTCATTGTGTGTGTGTGTGTGTGTGTGTGTGTGTGTGTGTGTGTGTGTGTGT
>CAJQZJ010009649.1:2491420-2546231 GCA_907164525.1 Lophiomys imhausi | reverse complement strand
TGTGTGTGTGTGTGTGTGTGTGTGTGTGTGTGTGTGTGTGTGTGTGTGTAATGGAGACTTGGGGAAGATAAACTCAGTTTGCTAGTCTTGGAAGATTTTGAGTTTAGATAACATTTCTTCTGAGCCTTAGAATACAAAGATAAAATTAGTAAAGTTAAAAATAATTGCCTGAGTAAAGCAAGGAAAAATCCGAGGGGTGATGAGGGGCATTATGCAATATATGCAAAGGTACACATGTGTGAGAAGGGTGGGGACCCTGTGTATGATTGGCCCAAAGCATATTTGGAATAATACAAGAGATGAGGAGAGTAAGGTGTCCCAACACCAGATGAAGAATATCTTGGATGCCTTGATGAAGAGGCTGAGCCTTATCCCAGATGTGGTGTGGAGACACAAGAATATTTAAACAGGGTACTCTCTTGAGACTTACACTTTAAAAAGATTAATCCAGCTACATTGTGAAGAATGAATTATTTGGGGTGTGGTGATTGTAGGTGTAATACAAGGCAGCCAGGAATGAAGGGAACATGTTGTGAGTCCATAGGAATAATCCAAGGAAGAAATGATAAAGCGCTGAACCACAATAGAAGTAGCATGTGGACTTTCTTTGTAAAGTACAAAATTCTACTGTGGTGTTGCTAGCAGGAAAGAGTAAAAGGAAGGATGGAAGCTGTAATAGAAAAAAGAGACCAGGAGGGGAGAAAAGAGAAACAGAACAACGGATATAAAAGGAAGGGAAATTAGCTAAGTAGACATTTGAAGGTAAAGTGTTTCATTAAACACAATCATGACTGTTAGTCTGCCCTGGAGGTATGACAGAATTACTGATACCCTAGGTCTCAGTCAGTCAGTCAGATGGCTGCTGATTGGTTCAAACAAAAACTAATCAGAACCTTTATTCAGTGGTTCAATTGATGTAGAAATAGCCACCGCCAAGGCGAACTCAGTGAAAGAAGCTGTTACCAAGTGCACAGTCACCCGAAATGGTGGGGAAGATAGCGTCGTTGCTTCTATAACTATCAGCTAGGATTCTTTCCATGTTCACATAAACTGTGTGCACAAGCTCATGTATGCATGCGCACAGAAGCTCATGCACATGAACACACATGGTCACACAATGCATGTACACACATTGCTAGAATTTTGCAATTAATAAACATAAGCTGATTTGATATTGGATTCAATATGAAAAGGTTATAGAAATGAATCCAAGGCAACAATTTGGCCAAGAGCAAGTATATCAATAAACTCCTGCTTTAACATCCAAAGGTATATTAACAGAAAATAAAAGAAAGAAAGAGAGAAAGAAAGAAAGAAAGAAAGAAAGAAAGAAAGGAAGGAAGGAAGGAAGGAAGGAAGGAAGGAAGGAAGGAAGAAAGAAAGAAAGAAAGAAAGAAAGAAAGAAAGGAAGGAAGGAAGAAAGAAAGAAAAAGAAAGAAAGAAAGAAAGAAAGAAAGAAAGAAAGAAAGAAAGGAAGGAAGGAAGGAAGGAAGGAAGGAAGGAAGGAAAGAAGGAAGAAAGAAAGAAAGAAGGAAAGAAGGAAAGAAGAAACCGGTAAAAGCAATCAGTCAAGATCATGTTTCAGGATTGATGCCACATAATACAACTCCAATTTTCTTTATCATCTTTCCTCCCACTTTTTATATTAATTTATTGGTATATAGGCGTAATTTCCTATTAGATGACACTGGTCTAATTCTAAGAACTACTTACTGGCCCCTGTTCTTGCCTGTGACTAACTTCCAAGCAAGTGATGATCTATATAGGTCCTACTGAAATAAATAATTTAATAATCTTCCCCAGAAGAGTATTCTGGTTTTGGAAAATATTAAAAGTCAATGACTAACAGGGAGAACCCTACATAATAGATATGGCTGTACAAATGCATGTAATTCTATTAATTTAAATGCTTCTCCCCATTCCATTCAAAAGATTCTTCAAGGACTTCAATCCAACATATCAAAATCTAATTTTTAATTAATTAGCATTTTGGATAATTTATTGTATTTTAAATAATGTGCATGTGTCTATGTAGAAGTATGTACTCATATGAATGCAGATGCCCACAGATGCAACAGGCATAGGATTCACCTGGAGGTAAGCTACAAATGGTTGTGGGCTAGCCACTGTGGATGCCGTGAACCAAGCTCTAGTCCTCTGCAAGAGTATTACTACTCTTAACTGCTCAGATCTTTCCCCAGCTCCAACAGGTTATGCTTCATGTATAGGAGAGAGGGATTATTGAGCTCATGTTCAATAAAACAGGAAAAACAAAAGAATTGATTATTATAAAAGTTTATCTGATAAAACTAAACAAAAAAGATGTCAGACTCCACAAAGAACTGTTTGGGGATAAAATGTGTATGAAAGGTACTATCTCCCTACTAAATAGTTTTCTTAAATCCATATTTCAAACAAGTTTGATGATGCTTTACAAACCTATTACATTTTTCCTTCCAAGTCTTATATTATAAAAGGCACATGAAGGCTCTATATATAAGCCTCTTTTAATTTTGAGCAATTGGATTCCTGTGACATCTGCTAACCCAACATAAAGGCAAGTTCTGTTTTCATACATTTTGTACTGCCCAAAGCATTTTTCCAACTCTCTCCCAAAGCATTTTAATGATACTTCACCCAGTTCAGTCTCCTGAAGGTGAGTGTGTAATTAATGAGGTAGTAGTCATTCTCTAAAGTTAGTTTTCATCTAAATAAAGGTGCCCGATCCTTATCTCTACCCTTTGTACTCATTGTTGCCTTGAATATACCAAGCTTCCTGTTTGTACAGGGAACCATTGATTTGCTGACTAATCTTTTTATCTGATCATTATAGATTGTAACTCTCAGTCTATAACCTTTACACACACTGCTATTGTGGTTAAATAAAACACAATGCAAAATAATTAACATCTTCCTTTATCGACATTTCTCTTCCTGGCAAAAGCAAGAAGACTCGGATGTGACAATTGAACATTAGTATTTTTAGAGAAAAGAATAAATAGAAGATGAATATACAATCTTTAGTTCCTTAATATAAATGACTCCAGAAGAACCAGTATGTAGCCTTAGGGAAATCAACTGCTTCTTCAATTGGATTGTTTCTGTCATTGAATGGACACAGTCTTGTTTGATGTGCTCCTACCATTTGTCTTGTATGGAGTCTTTTATCTAAATCCAAAGCAATGCAGTCATCAGGGCTGGGATTCAATAATGGCTCGGCAGGAGCTGTCATCCACAGTTTGCTATTCATCTTGTAAAAGGCTTTGAGTTTTCAAAGCACCAACTAAGGTTGGCATTTCAATGCCACGGTTGGTTCACTTAAAGTTCTTTTGTGTTCACAAGAAAAGGAAGTGGAATGGAGGGGGGGGGTAGATTAAATAGCCATCCTACTACCCTACCCGACTTCCTAAGGGTAACTCCAAGCAAGGCACCCGAGGGAAAAGGACATTACTTGACCTGACCCCTTCTGCAATGGGACATTACTGTGAATTGTAAATGCTTTTAGAGGCATTTACTTCACACTGAGTTCCAGTGTTGTAATTGGGAGGCAACAAATTATGAAAATTGAACAAAAAAAAAAAAGGAAAAAATTGAAAGGGAAGGATGACAAAGAGAATTCCTCAGGACATTTTGTTCATCAAAGTGTTTAGTAAGATGAACATTTTAAAAAGAACTTTACAGATAAGTAAACCGAACATGAAGGTCTGAATGTAAGCTCAAGTGTTGCATGTGGCTGTTGTTCTCTTCATGTGAACAGAGCCAAGCGAAACTATAATACTGGATTTGCTTGTGGGCACTGTTCTGGCATCTTGCCTGCTCGTTGCTCAATGCAGACTCAATTTCCTAGTCCTTCTGTGGCCATAATATGTATATGTCATGAAGAATTAACATAAATTCTGAGTTAAAAGCTCCTGGGATCGTGGATAAATTAAGCTGGATGCATATTTAAGATTCAACTACAGTACAGTACCTTTTGGTACTGTGCACAGTACCTGAGCACAAAAGAGGGTAGGGCCATTTATCAGGGACCAGGCCCTCTGTTGTTGCTTTCAATGTCCCTTTACCTGGCTTGATCCTCAACTTATAGATTTGGAATGAGATTGCATTGGCAGAGCTAAAACAAAGCAGAAAGAACTCAGAGTAGCACTGAATATGGAGGACTGATTAACTGTATAATCTTGAGATTCAATTTCCATATGTGTGATGATGGACTTAAAAGATTTCAAAGATATTTTTCTTCTAATACATCCTCTAATTCTGTCGAATCTTACATGTGATGGTGAAACTTTCAGCATAATCATACATTCATCTTTTCATTACACATACACATGCATTTCCTTCTACTTGTTAATTCTGTGTTGGCTCAGACTAGAATAGGTTGCAAAAGAATATTTTGTTTCTGAACATATAAAGCATATCATAGTCTGAGAAACATACTTTTATCAGGAATTATAATGGGTCTAAATTGGGAATTGTGAAAAATACTAAAAGTACAAAAAACAATCAAACAAAGAAAAAACAAAAACACATTGTGAAAATGTGTTAATTGATGAATGTGACCTGGTTGAGAAAAGTTTCTCTGAGGATGTGCAAAGCACATTGATATCTGAAGGCTGATAAGATTCCTTCAATGCCATGATCGTTGCAAACCCTATTCTGAAGAATGAAGATTCATTGACAATTTTAAGCACAAGCTACTATAATCAGATCTTTTTTCTGTCTCTCACTTTAAGATAGATTGTTCTGTCAAAAGTAAGGAGGAGAATCGAAGGATAGAAAAACCAGAGGCAAAATTAGCATGCTTCCTGAGAGAAAAGAGGTAGAATTAATTTGTAACAGGAATGCTGGGAGATACAATGCTAGTCAAGCTGAAAATATCAAGATGGGGCAGGACACGTGTGATGCCCCAAGTCCAGCCATTAAGGTTGGGCCCTAAATTTGAAAACATTTTTTTCAACTGAGAACAAGTTGTTGAGATACCTGTTCATCCCCAAATGTTAGTTTAAAGAAAAATGGTAACTTTCCAGAAAACAAAACAAACAAAAAAATCCTATTTTTCCCTTCTCAAACATCATTTAATAATAAATAATTACCATGGGGCACATGTTAATAACTGTGTCAATAATAAAAATTTCCAGTTCATTCTAATGCTGAATCCTTACAATAGTTTGACCAAAATGAGCACACCATGAACTTGCCAGCTCTTTGTATAGTACACAATCTGTTCCATGGCATTTTGTGAACATGTTCCTCAGAAAGCTCAATGGTGAGTTGAAAATCCTGATAGATCATTCTTAAAGGTGACTGAAATATTACTAAAGAAAGGAAGAAATAAAAAGCATTCTCTTATTTTCAAAATATAACTTGTGGATATCTGTCAGATCCACAGGTAAAGCCAGGAAGAATTTGCTTTGGTTTAAAACATACTCTCCCATTTTCTTAAAATTCACACCAATATACTCATTTTGCCTATAAGTTCTCAGCATTCTAAAATCCCACTCTGATAAAACTTTTTTACTAACTGCATACTCTATCAATTTTGGAATAATTAATTTACACCATATGTCCTTTAATGCTACATTCATATTTTTCTTCCTCAAGGAAAATATTCTATTGATTTTTTGGTCTATTAAAAATTAATAGTAAAACAGCATGGTATTGGTATAGAAAAAGTCCAGTAGATCAATGGAATCAAATTGAAGGCCCAGAAATGTACCCACACACCTATGGCCACCTAATTTTTGACAAAGAAGCCAATACCGTACAATGGAAAAAGGACAGTATCTTCAACAAATGGTGCTGGTCCAACTGGATGTCCACTTGTAAAAGAATGAAATTAGACCCGTACTTATCACCTTGTAGAAAACTTAATTACAAGTGGAACAAAGACCTTTACATAAGGCCAGCCACACTAAATCTACTAGAAGAAAAAGTGGAAAAAACCCTCGAACTCATTGGCACAGGTGATAACTTCCTGAACAGAACACCAACAGCTCAGGAGCTGAGACCAACAATCAATAAATGGGACCTCATGAAACTGAAAAGCTTCTGTAAGGCAAAAGATACTGTCATTCAAACAAAAAGGCAGCCTACAGACTGGGAGAAAATCTTCACCAACCCCACATCTGACAGAGGGCTAATATCCAAAATCTACAAAGAACTCAAGAAATTAAATGCCAAGAAACCAAATAATCCAATCAAAAAATGGGGGACGGAGCTAAGTAGAGAATTCACAAAGGAGGAATCCCTAGTGGCCGAGAGACACTTGAAGAAATGCTCAACATCTTTAATCCTCAGAGAAATGCAACTCAAGACTACTCTGAGATTCCATCTCACACCTGTCAGAAAGGCTAAGATCAAAAACTCAAATGACAGCACATGCTGGTGAGGGTGTGGGGAAAGGGGAACCCTCCTCCATTGGTGGTGGGAGTGCAGGCTTGTGCAACCACTATGGAAATCAGTCTGGTGATATCTTAGAAAACTTGGAATAGCTCTACCTCAAGACCCAGCCATATCACTTCTGGGTGTACACCCAAATGATTCCTCACCAGACCACCACGATGTTTCCTCATCTATGTTCATAGCAGCCTTATTTGTAATAGCTAGAAACTGAAAACAACCCAGATGTCCCTCAACCAAAGAATGGTTTTAAAAACTGTGGTACATCTACACAATGGAATACTACTCAGCTATCAGAAACAACAAAATCATGCAATTTGCAGCCAAATGGATGGAACTAGAGAAGCTTGTCTTGAGTGAACTAACCCAGACTCAGAAGGATGCACATGGCATCTATTCACTCATAGTAGGATTTTAGCTATATAGTACAGGATATCTATACTACAAGCAATGCACCAAAGGGAACATGGACATAGACTTTTTGTTTGTTTGTTTGTTTGTTTTTTAGTTTTCTCTCCCTGGCAATGAGACACTTTTCACTGGTGGTACTGCCTTGTAGGCCCCCAGTGTATGAGGAGGCTCTTGGCCCTCATATGATTTCTGAACTGGGGCGAGGGACTGTTATGTAGGGACACTCCACTCCAGAGGAGTGGGATGGAAGGGTTAGGGAGTAGATGGTGGGAGAGTGGGGCTGGGAAGGGGGGAAAGAGGACAATATGATGGAGATGTAACCTGAAGCAACAAATAAATAAATTTATTTATTAAAAAAAGAAAAAAAATTACCTCTAAATTTTCACCTTTATTTCTAAATATCTAATTTTATTGAATATAACCTTGCTAATATTTACAATCATATGGAGAATTATTTCAGAGTATATTGACTATATTATATATAAACACACATATCTGAATATATCTTAGGAAAACAAATAGATGAATACATATATGTATGCAAAAGTTCACTTAATTTTCGTGAATTCATTCTAATAGCACTTAAGAAAAGACTATATAAGAGAATAAGTAATGCATATTTGACAATGTTATAATATACAATAGACAATACAGTGTTTTTTAAATGGCTTAAACCTATGTGGCAGCACACACCTTTAATCCTAGCACTTTTAAAGCAGACAGGAGGATCTGTATGAGTTTTAGGATAGCCTGGTCTACAAAGTGATCTCGAGGACAGCAAAGACTACATAGAGAGATTGTCTCAAAAAGGAGGAAAGAATGGCTATTAAAGATTGTTTCAAGTCTTTTGAAAAAAGAGAAATTGAAACCATGGAAATATGGTATGTATATTTTAAATTTATATTTAAATTAAATTTAAATTTATATTTATATATATCATATTTTAAGATATATATTTTTAAAAGAATTTATATTAATCTATACATATTAATTCTTGCCAAACTACTTGAAAAAAACTGAAACATGTGAAAAATGAGAATCATACATACCTCAATGATTGAATTGCTCTTGATTCAGCTTTTTTTTCTGACTTAACTAAATTTAATTAAGCACAAACTACATGATGAAGTGATTCAAAAAAAGGAAAAAAGATTTTTAAATTTTAAAAATTGAATGAACTAATAAAGTTAAAGTCATGGTCATAATATTGTGAAATAAATTGGTTCATGTGGGCTAATTTTCTTACACTGTGCCAAAGCTGAAGGAAGCTCCCCAATATTAAGGATTAATTAGATGACCAATGAAATAAAACAGAAAAAGAAAATTTAAAATCTGGTTCCAAATATTTTCAAGATATTCAGGGGATTTATGGATACATGAACATAACCTTTGCTAAAAATAATGTGTTAGACAACTATGAGAACTATATAAGATTATTAGATGCTAATAAAACTGTAGAAGTGGACACAATTTACTTTCTGGAACCCACCTAAATAGTTTGCATCATTTTCCTTTAGCATTATAAGACAAAAAAACCACATTGGGCCTCAAAAATCTCTGGATATTTAGGAGCGAGTAATCAGCTGGAACAGAACATAGAAGGATACACCTTTCTTCAGAGCCTGCAGTCTTACTTTGGGCCTAAAATCCTGGATGATCCTGTCTCTGTCTGTTTCCCATTTTATCTGGCCCAGTTCAGCCTGGCACCATACTCCTTTCTAGTTCCTTTCTGGACTTTAAGCATGAAGGACCAAATGTATGCTGGGTCTTTACTATGCTTACAGCGTTTGTTTTGTTTCATTGGATACTGGCATAACTGACTTTTGTCATTCACGGCTTCGTAGTTTAACTAAAATGTTACATTTTCAGATCGGCCCCATTTGACCACTCAATCTAATGCAAGGCCTTCACCCAACAATCTCTATCTCTAGCATCAAGATATATGTATGTGCGTTTCACATGTATGATTTTGAAGCATTTCTAGATATACCCAGTGGAAAGACTCACATATATTTCCCCTTAGAATTTAATATATCATACTCATTTTTAATATTTTTGCTTTAACCTATCAACCAACATTGCAACAGTTAGTTACTAGAAAGCCTCCCAAAATTCACAAACTATCAGTAGTTTCTGCAAATGCTGTAATGCCATATTTTCCCTTTACAGTCCAGATTAGATCTTCTCTCTTCACTTGAAGTGAAGGTAAAGTAGACCCTGTCATCCTTGGTGATTGCATAAAGCTTATCGCATGGTCCCCAGAAGACATCATATTCTGCTTAGTTCTTCCTCTGCCCCTTTCTCCCTGCCAGTGAGAGAAGGCTTTAGGAGCTTGCTGATGGCACCTGATTCTGTTTGCTGTTCTCATCTCCCTTTACTATGTTCCAAGTTCAGTCTTGCACAAATTTATTATTTAAAAATTTAGCATATGAAAATGTTTTCTTCAAGAAAGAATAATCTTCTTCAAATCTAACTTTTGTATTAAGAAGCTCCAAGAAACAAGAGAAAATGTATTATAGAAGCAATTCAGAATGTAAAAGAAAGAAGGAAAGGAAGGAAGAAAGAAAAGGAGAGAGAAAAAAAGAAAAGAATACCTTCAAAACCAAACATGTCAAAACAATGCATTAGTCAGCTCTTCAGGACCACTTTCTGATTACCACCATGTTGTACTTTAAAAATTAACAAGGGTTACACAATCTTATGTCTACTTACACCACAAGTATCAATATATATTATATTAGAAATTAAAACTGAGAAACTTACAAGGGATTAAATTATTTAAGTGTATATTTTGTTAAGTAGTAAATAATAACACAGTCACATTTCATTAATTTTCTATAATTTATTCCTGAGAAAATAAAAGTGAAGACAACGCATAATTAGCATCAGGATGAAAATTGTTTTGATCACACAATAATCTTCAAAAGGTCCTAGGAGCTCACAGATATGTCTGGTCTGTGTTTGGAGAACTGAATAACCAGAATAATGCAGATGTTTTCTGAAAAATTTTTACTTTATTATTTTATTTTATAGGGACTTGAAAAATACATATTTAAACTATCCTTACTGGTGAAGTTTTAGTAGAGCAGATGTGTACCAATATAGTCTATAGAATTCTTACCTTATAAACTAGAACAGAGAACCAAACTGATAAAAAAACAAACAAAATAACCTTTCTAATGTTAAACAATTTCACATATATAATTAAATCCATTTTTCTTGCCTGTTACCATTTATTCCTTAGACCCAAAGATAAATAATTAATTTATGTCTCATGCTTTGAAATTGACATATAATCTACAACTATTGACAGATTAAAAATATAACATGCATACATTTATTTATTTTTCTCTGTGTGGGGAATTTTGGTAAATCTGCAACACAAAATGAACTTTAGATGTGAATACTGTCCTGCAGCACTTCAAATTTAATGCACCACCTCACCCACAGCTTCACAAAGGCAGGCCTGCCCTGCTTAACCCCACAAGATAATGATGTAGACGTGTAAGAGAATGCTTACAAAATATTCCCCAAGAATTATTGTTTTTCTGTATTCTAAATCATTAGCTGTAAACTTCTTAATGCAGAAATGCCTTCCCTGAGGAAGGGTTATAGGGTAAGAGACAAGTCTATCTCCATATGTAAATTTCAAATTACTTATATTGTTTCCTTAATTTTATTCCAAGGAAAAGTTTGGACACTAAAGAAATCAACAACCAAGAAACAAGTATTGTTACCCACTAAAGAATGTTTAACGTAATATTTTTGGTCCCTTAAGTGTTTTCAATGCAAACTAAAAAGGTCAACAAACATGGAACTTTACAGTACCTTTTCTGCTTTCAGAACTACTATGTATTTTTTTATGAAGAAACCATTAAAGTAGAAAATGCATAAAGAAATACATGTTGGAAACTTTGAGATCTATCTTGGCCTAGTGACTATACTTGAAATGTACCAGGTTGATCACTGGAAGATTGAGGCCAGCCTAGGAACCCAAGGGGGACCCTGTCATTAAAAACATAAAATTTCCAAATCCTAAAGTTTGTAGATCAAAAGATAGAAGTTATCATTTATTTAAAATATTGAATTAAATTAAATTATTAGTATACCCTAAAATATTTCTTCTTGGCTCTATCTCATTCTGTATTTAACCTAGGTATTCTTATTTTACCTTAAATTATTTCATAATTAGTTTCTTAAGGCTAGGTTAGCTGTTGATTTTCTTCAAAAACACTAATTTTTTAACTTTCTTGCTTATATTATCATACTATCGATTATTGGTACATTGCATTTTTTAATAATTTATTTTTTATTTCTTCAAGTTACATCTCAATCACAATCTCCTCCCTACTCCCCCCTCCAGTCCCACCCTCCCACCCTCTTCCCCCCTCAACCCCCCATCCTCTTCCCTTTTTTTTAAGTTTAAGGTATATCTTTTCCCCCCAACAGCTCCCTCTTTCAGTCCAACAAATGGTTCTTTCTCTTATAACAATAAATATAATACAAAACAACAGAAATAAATAGGCCACAATTATGAAAGTTATATGGCTTAGCATACATTCCCAATGTCCAGTCCATATGTATTTGGCACCTGATTTTAACATTCTACTATCTAACCATCTCCATGAGTTTAAAGTTCTATATCTAACTCAGCTTTCATATTAACTTGCCTCACAATTATAAAAACATCTTCTTTGATCCAGAGCACCCTCTTGATTCCCCAACAACTCAAAATTTAGCTATGAGACTCTAGTTATCTATTCTTCAATCACCTCAGAGACCTGAGAGGGATAAATATATCTGATTATATAGGAAGTTCAGGGCCTGCAGCTTCCAAAACTAAGAAATGACATACCAGTGGCTGCCTGGACAGTTCCCATTTTCTCTCCATACATTGCAGCATCAATCTTCAGCCATTTGGCCCGCATTTCTCTGGCAGACATTAATAGTAGAGCAGTAATTATGAAAGACTTGCCTACCCTGTCTTGGCAGAGCTAGGCTGTCGACTTAGCTGCTTCCAAGTTTTGTCCTTTTTGGACACCATTCTGTCTACAGTTGAAGCAAGGTATTTTTCTTGCTAAGAGATAGGCTTGCCAACTAATTCAACCATCTCCCAATGGAGATTTTTCGATGCTCATCTTCTACTTGGAGTAGAATAGGGGGTGCTGTCAGAAGCTGACAAGTACATTGCATTTTTAAAAATTTATTCAAGTTACATCTCAATCACAGCCCCCATCTCCTCCCCTCCTTGTCCCACCATCCACAACCTCTACTCCCTCTCCCATCTATCCTTCTCCTCCAGGGTTGGGGGCCCGCACATATCAGCCTCCCCTGAGTTCATCAGTCACATGAATGCTAAGATTACCTCTTGTTCTGGGGCCTGACATGATAATGTGTCCCACTAACATGTAACAAAGTCCATGACTGAGACTGCCCCCCACTTGTTAAGGATCTATATGATGACCCAGTAGTCTATTATCTATGTTTATATAGCAGGGCATAAGTCTAGTCTAAGTTTTTTTCTTTTTCTTTTGGTTAGTGTTTCAGTCTCTGTAAGCCTCTAAGGGCTTAGGTTAGTGTTGGTTCTGTTGAGATTCATGTGTTGATGTTGACCCCTCCAGGTCTCTCTATTCCTCTTCCCTCTCTTACATAGAGCTCCCAGAGCTAAATCTAATGTTTGACTGTGTCTCTCAGCATCTGTTTTGTTCTGTTGCTCGGTGGGATTTCTCCTAGGATAGTTATGCTAGGTTCCTTCTCCTTTGTGTCTGGGGGTTATAGTATAGTTATCCTGTACTATATATCTAAAATCCAGTTATAAGAGAATATATGTCATGTGTATATTTCTGGGTCTGGGTTAGCTAACTCAGGATGAGCTTTTCTAGTTTCCTCCATTTGGTTGCAAATTGCATATTTCCTTGTTTCTGATAGCTGAGTAGTATTCCATTCATATGGAAAATTTAAAACAATCGTGAACAATAAAAGAGCATTTGGAGGTATCACTATCCCTGATTTCAAGCTGTACTACAGAGCAATACTAATAAAAACAGAATACTGGCATAAAGACATGTCTGTCTTTGGATCAAGACACATTGATCAATGGAATCAAATCTTAGACCCATAAATAAACCCATATACCTATTGTCACTTATTTTTAACAAAGAATCAAAATAATTCAATGGAAAAATGAAAGCCTATTCAACAAATGGTGCTGGTCTAACTTGATGTCAACATGTAGAAGAATGCAAATAGACCTTTATTTACCACCCTGCACAAAACTTAAGTTCAAATAGATAAAAGACCACAACATAAAACCAGACACACTAAATCTAATAAAAGAGAAGGTGGGAAAAAGCTTTGAACTCATTGGCACAGGTGAAAACTTACTGAACAGAACACCAACAGCTCAGGCTTTAAGGCCAACAATCAATAAATGGGACCTTATGAAACCGAAAAGCTTCTGTAAGGCAAAGGACACTTGCTTTTTAAGCATTTGAAATTTATATTCAGCAAATTAATTAGTGAAAATTCTAGAGAATTTAGTCTTCGTATGTAGTGAATGCTGTCTCTCATTTAAGTATACTGTTTTATGGATTTATTAGTAAATTACTAATCAAATAAATGTATTCATGTAGTTGGTGTACAGCCTAAATTGAGAATACTTTCTTCGGACTTATTTTGTAACTACACAGATATTGTCATCCTGTACCATGTCTTTATATTCCTTTAGAGTAACATTCTCTCCAATAGCAATAATTAACCAAAGCCAAAGTAATCTTTGAATAACTGAGGAGACAGTAATAGCACAACAGATTAACACACACACACATACACACACACACACACTCACACACCATATAACATATACATTATGCTAGAATGGAGTAGCCAACAAATGAACAAAATACGTAGTACAGTAGTTATGAAATAAATGCCACTAAAAATAAAAGGAAGGAAGACACCAAATGCCAACATTAGACAATGAAACCTTGGAAGTAATATTCTGGATATTTTGGGATCTTGAATCTCTGAGTAGATCCAATCTGAAAGCCCAATTGCTTGATAGCAAACCCATGATAGAATATTTCCGTGGAGTTTTTTTTTTTTTTTTTTTTTTTTGTAATTCAGAGTTAGTTTGAACTCTGGATGTTTTGGGATCATTTCAGTTTAGCACTGGGTGATTTTTTTTAAATAAAGATTTTATTTTTAATAGAAGTGAAGGAAGCTACATTCTCATTTCATGAATTAAAACACTCATATGATTCTACCCTTACCACCAAGAGTCCACTAGTCGAAAGCATTTTAGTTGCTGTATTGGTCTGTTCTTTGTTGCTATTTTGAGACAGCAACATTTTATGAAGAAAAGAAGCTTACTTAACTCACAATTCTTCAGTTGCAAGGGTATGGCATGGCATTGACTCAGCCAGGATGGTCTGATAGTAGATGGCATCACTATGACTGGAACATGTAGTAGAACAGAAAATTGTATCACAAAACTGAGAAACACAAGCGTAATGGGGTTCTGAAATCTTTTACAATGGCACAGCCCTGCCTAAGGTTCTCCACCAGGATCCGCCCCTCAGAGATTCACCTCCACACCAGCACACTGACACCCAAGGCGGCATGCTCTATTCAAGCCATAGAGCATTCAAACTCAAATATTAGATCAGTTTTCTGGGGTTTTGTTTTGTTTTTTGTGACTTTTTCCCCCTGTCAATTGAGCCTATTTATTCTGCCAGAAAAGCTGGAGACGAAAGAATGATGACTCATGAGTACTTTTCATGCCATAAAGCAGAAATAATTGTACTTTCTCACTTTAGAAAAGAGGTCTGAGGGGATAGGTCAAGGCACATAATGTAGTACCATGTGTCCTAATTATTTTTAAAAGGATAAATTTTTCTCAAGTAGAAAAAAAGTCTCAGGCATTTTGATGATGGATAGAGAGATGGGATGGGAAGCGGCCCTCTTCTTTAGACTGAGTAGCTGCACCTCCTCATATTGTGCATCATGAAGAGCTGCAAAGAGGAGACATGACTTATAAGCTGTCACTTATAAGCTGGAGGAGAAATATCTGACATGCCGTCACACACCAAGTTCCTCCTAGCTTCTATAAGAAGCAAGGGGCAGCCCACATTCCTTGGTGTCCAGAATGACAGAGATGTTGGTTAAAACTGACAGCTAGTGCATATCTCATGAAGTTGCTACAGCAACTACAGCATTTTGAAAGAATCACCCAATGCTGGTGTCATATGAAACACAGAAACACAGAGATTGTATCCCAGAGAAAGTATTCATTGGAGCTGGAGGCAGCCAGCAGGCGGAGACAGAGAGCCTCCCACTAAACCTAACTGCTGCTAAAACACAGAACAAGTCCACCCACTAGGCGCAATCACTGAAATATCCTGTCCTTTTGCCAGGATAACAGGGAATCCCTACGAAGTTTAGAGAATGGGATAGTATTGAATTAGAGATTGAATTTAAGATGGAAACTCTGAACTTTACAAGATAGTTTCAAGATGAAGTTTTTAGCATTTTTTAAAAGATTTATTTATTATGTATACAGTGTTCTGTCTGCAGGTATATCTGCAGGCCAGAAGAGGGTACCAGATTTCAGTATGGATGGTTGTGAGCCACCATCTGGTTGCTGAGAATTGAACTCATAACCTCTGGAAGAGCAGCCAGTGCTCTTAACCGCTGAGCCATCTCTCCAGCCCAGTTTTTAGCATTTTGAGATAAATAGGGGACTTGGGAATTATTTATTTCAGATAGAGGAGAGTAGAGAGAAGTAAGCCTTTGCACAAGCATTTATAGAATATTTTGATAAAAGAGTTTTATATATTTGTTATATGAGCATACAAAATGCTGGTCCTAGACTTTCCTACCTATGATAAAATGCTTTTTAATGTAGTCATCTTTGAATGCAAGGCAATGAAGTTCAAAAGTTCATTTGTGCCACAGAACATACAACTTGTAAATCAATTATATCATTTCTGTATTTACATGCATTTTATGTTCTCTCACTTCTTTGCACCCACATCCCTGCCAGGAGGAAGGTTGTATGGCTTGTTCATGATCACATGGCAGTCAGTTGTAAGTACATCATTAAAAGCTCAGTGAATATCTGTGAGTTAAATAAATGATTTGACAAATGAATTAATCAGCATCTCTAGGAAGCTCTTGGTGTTCAAGTATCTCTCTTTTGCCCAAGTGTGTCACCAGAATAGCCATAAGTGAGCAGATGCATTTTATGGAAATATACTTGAGAAAAAAAAATCACCACACTTAAAAATAAATCACTCTATGAAATGACCCCAAAACTTTCTTTTGTTTTACTTTATATCCAAATTAAATATCTGTGATTTCTAAATTTATATAGATCAGAAAAAAAGATTGCATAGGACATATTTTAAAGATGACTGCCTACATTTGACAGTTTTTTCACACTTCTAATTATTCTTCTTTTACTTTGCTCTGAGCTCTTCACTTAGAAACCTCGCCCTTATTTCAAAATTAACACATCTTACACTGAGTGTTTTACTCTCACATCTAAAAAGTAATTACTGTTTCAGAGAAAAATTCATACTTAATAGTAGTTCTAGAAATTTGCAACTTTACTGGGTTCTGTTGCTGGTCTTACTTTATCGTTGTAAGATCATTTGGTGGGAGATCTCATCATGGGTTTTTCAATGTCAGCAAATATACTGTTTTAACCATGCTGCAAAGCTTCTCCACTCCACTTGAGTGAGATTTCACTTCTGCTGAACAATAACTCCCCATTTCCTTCCACTCCTAATGCCTGGCAGCTTCTCTTTGAATTGTACATACTTGACAGTTTTGATACTTACCTAACTTGCCCCTCGGAGTATCTGTCTTTCTTTAACTGGCCTTTTGCATTTAGTATAGAGTTCCCAAGTTGTATCCACAATATTGCATATAATTTACTTCTTTTTAATGTCAGGATGATATTCTATCATATTCTTTCCTTTTTATTTTTGATGACCCAGGGGACTCTACAACTCTGTTCACAACAGACAAGTACTCTAATACTGAGCTATCATGTCAGCCTCTTTTAAATTTTGTTTTGAAACCAGGGCTCGCAAAGTAGACCATGGATTCCTTGAATTTGCAAGTCTTTTGGCTCAGCCACCCAAGTAGCTGGGATTATACAACTGCACCACCCAACCTTACTATACATTTCTTTATCCATCTATGGCCAGACATTAATGTTGTTATCACGCTATTGTTGTGAATAATGTTATCATATTAATGTAAGCATGCTAATATTTCTTTGAGACCCAATTTCTGTTCCTTTGATAAATTCCTAGAAGATAATTTGCAAGCTCCCACTACAGCTTTATATATTTGAAAAACAGCTATACTCCTTTCTGTAATGGCTGTATCACCTTACATTGCTACCTACCGTGTGTACTACTACTGCTACCTAATGTGTGGTTCCTTTCAATTTTATTTTCATTGATTACATGTGTTCCACAACAGACATTAAGATTTGGAGCAGGTATTCATTGATGCAATGATTGGTGTGGAGTTCAGTTTTAGGGACTGTATGCTGAATGAGTACACAGATAAAAAAAAAATGACAGAAACTTGATCTAAACAATAACCTGTACATATATCAGCAGAACCATAAATATGTTGCAAGTCACATTGGAAAAGTGGAGGAAAAGCACCGCAATAAAGAGCAATATAACACAGATGGGGACTTTAAGATATTTTCTGGAGTACATAACAAAGATTATCTAATGAAAGTCTCACTTGGCCAGAAATAGGAAAATGAAATCTGTTGATGAATGGACAGAGAAGATTAAACTTGATCTCTAGAGAAAAGGAATGACAAAACAAAAGCAAGACTTGGAAAATATCTGTTTACCATACATGTAGATCCAACCTCTAGTAGCCCCTTCCCTTTCTCTCCCTCCCTTCCTTGGAAACTGAAGTTGAATTCACTACCCCCATACTTCAAAAAGCAATCCTACTATTCTCCTACCTTGAGTTCTACCTGAATTTATCATTTTCACTTACTGTACTAATGAGGGTCCTTTATAGGTACAGAACTTATAGATGAAATAGAGAACAAAAGAGATCGAGAGGGAGAGGGAGAGGGAATGGAAGAGGGAAGGGGACAGTGAGAAAGAGAGAATTTATTAGAATGGCTTAAAGGCTATGTTCCCAGGTGATCCAACAATTTTTGTCTACCAATAGAAGATCCAAGAGTCTAGTAGTTGTTCATTCAGTGAAGGAATGCATTTGCTAGTGCAAGACCAAGCAGGCAAAAGGGGAGCGAGATTCCTTCTTCCACACTGCCGGCAGAAGATATGACTCGGATTAAAGGTGGACCTTCCCACCTCAAAAAGATCTGGACTAAAGGTGTATCTTCTCTTCTCAAATATAAAAATTAGAAATGGGTCTTCCCACTTCAAATGACTTAATTAAGAAAAAAAATCCCTCACAGGTGTGCCCAGCCATTTGGGTTTTAGTTAATTCCAGATACTGTCAAGTTGACAGCCTAGAGTAGATCACCCTTACAGCATAAAATTTACTTTAAAAAGAAAAATCAAGTCTTCTGAAGCTGGGATGTACAAAATATGTGAAAACGAAGCACTAAGAAGTTGAGAGGATCCCAAACTAAATATTTATTTCAATATATAAAATAAAATTTCACTCCTGAGTTTGTGGTTCTCTAAGTTATAATGGTAAGTATTTACTTGGTTCGGTTTCTTTAGACAGTGCAGCACAAGTTAGTGTCAAGTTCATTATGTATCTCAGGTTGGCCCGAACTCAGTGATTCTTCTTCCACTTTCCCAGTGCTACACTTCAGATTTATAGTACAATGTATCCCTTGGTAAGTCTTCTTAATTACAAAAGTAATTTATATATTTCTACATATTTTATGCATAATATTTAGTATAATAGATATGAATATAAATTATTTAAATTAAATGAAATTTTATCGGGATTCATTATGCAATCATTACATGATCTTAGGTAAGTATCAAGACCTATAAATCCAAACATCCATATTTTAAAACTCTAAGTGACACATAGCAATATCAAATATGTTTATTCACTTTGTGTTTAATAATATTTAGATTTCATAATATAAAGCTATCAACTCAATTTAAATGTGTTTTAAGATGATTTAAATTATATTTTATATTATGGCTGCAGTAATTTTATATGAAGAATATATAATACACATATGTTCAAATATATACATACATATACATACACTGTGTGTGTGTGTATATATATATATATATATATATATATATATATATATGGAGAGAAAAAGAGAGAGAGACATGGTTAATCCAAGTACCTTAGAAATAGAGACAGGAGGATTAGAATTTTGAGACCATCCTCAGCTAAATAATGAGTTAAAAGGTCAGTCTGAGAACATGAGATCCTGTTTCACCAAGTTACAAATAGAAAGACACACACGAACATGTACACACATATATGCACACACTTATATATTCTTCACTTTGTAGAAACAATGAGTAGACTTAAGAATCAATAGCATTATAGAATTAAATGTAGGATTACAGTATATGTGCATGAGAACATGTACCTACTTAAAAATTTTAAAAATAGAGAACAAAAAAAATTCTCAAATTTTACTATTCAAGGGTTAACCATTGATCATTTGTTTTAGCATTTATTCTGATATTCTTTTCTAAATGTATTTATTTTGGCTATTTGTAAACCTTCTAACAATATTATCTATCCTCAAATTCCTTTAAAATCCCAGAGCTACCCCTGTTTCTCATGTTGGGAAACTCAAAAAATTTTTTTTAAATAATGTCTTTATAATGGTTCTTTTGAAAAGTTTTCAGTAGCTGATAGATTCCCCCAAATATTAGATTAAAATCAGATCAAAATTTCTTCACTCTGTATGATTCCACTGGACCACTTTACTCATTTTCATCAGGGCCTGCTCCTTCTCTTATTTCCAGTCTTACTAACTATACAACTGAGGGACATTGTAAGATTTCAGGTCAAAATGTGGCCAGCTAGGCCAAGATACTTCTCAGTAGAGAAAGGGAGCTAGCCCATGGCCCCCAGGCTCCTCTCTTCTCTGCCATGATGACTGGGAACAGCAGTGTCTCACTCAGATGTGGAAGGACGGACCCTTCCTGTTCTGGCAGTTGGCATGAGGAAGTAGAGGCCAGTCAGTTATCATATGGTAGAGTCCAGGAAACCATTAAATCCTAACCTGTAAAGATGAAGCTTCTTCTTACCTCTGTGTGTGAATAGTGACTCACATAACATCTGTGGGAGAACCTATAAAAGTAGCTGAACCTTGAGCATCCTCCCTACAGTGTGTCCAGACTTGCTGTGAGATTCACTTCAATGGGAGACAGACTAAGTTGAGCTAAACCCCTCAGGCTTAATATACAGATAGTGTAATTGTTTATATTAAACCACAATGTGAACACAATTTACATTTACTCTATTCTCAGGCAAACCTAAACAAAATCTCTGACTCTCCATGCTCCTAAAGCAATTATTTACACTATTTTCTCATATTTCACTTTCATCATTGCAATGTAGTTTAGCTATAAGCAGATAACTCAGTATCCCAGATTGAAAGAAACTATCTATAATGAGCCATAAACATGCCCATAGCTGAATTTCCATTTTACACTAAATCTAAAAGATCAAGCATTCTAGTCCAATTGTCTTCTTGGGAAGAATCCCAGGTACCTCATGTGAATTCCTTGGCAAGTCTTCAAGTTGCAATATTTGTACTGAACTCACCCCTAGCTGCCACCATTTATTTGCTGCTTTTTGCCTTGTGTTTTGACCTTGACATTGTTGCAGGGCTATAATTGCTGGCAGTATTGGAACTTCCAACAAGGTTCTCACTACTTCTGTTAGACCCATAGTCCTTGGGTCCACTAAGAAAAGTGGGATAAAGAGGTTGTGTTTTGATCTAACTTATAATGTAGGCACACCCTTAATATCTTTAGTAAACAATGATCATTTGATCCTACAACTAGGAGCATGGCTAAATTCTAATTTACATTGGCTGGTGGCACTCAAGTATTCTAACAACTTATAGAGCCTCCTTCCAGATAACCTTAAAGACAATGTGACAGGTGAGCTGTCAGTAGTGGAGACAGGTGCCAGAATAAAATTTTGGAGTCAGAAGAAAATAAAAGGTAGGAAAATGAAAATGAGATGAGACAAAGATAAGACTCATTGCAAACATGAGCTTTGGGTGACTCTGGCTGATATAAAATTTGGAATATTAGTGGCTTACAGAAACAAGAACAAACCCTATAAATGTATCAGTCAGCAATATAACAGAAGCAGTATGACCACAATCAAGATAATTTTCTCCATGTCTATTTAATTTAAAACATTTCTGTCAGCTCTAAATGGGACATTAATATTATTACCTGTCCTTCAAGGCACAGTAATCATCAAAGAAGAAGAATAACAAAAATTGTGTGGGTATAGAAGTAATGGACCCTTGCAGTGATAGAATATTTGCTGAACATGACTGGGCCCTTTTACATTTGAATTTACAGATTATGATCATGCTTAAGCCATGACTGTAAGCTCAATACTTGCAAAAGATCATGCCAGCCAAAATTCTTGCATGGATTGGAGATGTGCACATGAAGTCACATACCTAGCTGAAAAGTTGTGAGCAATTGATGGCTTCTAAGGAAGGGGAAGTCAGTTATTTTCAGGGATGCAACCCCTGAATGACTGACTACTCTTGCTCAAGTAGATTGTCATCCACCCAAGCATGTACAAGCAGCACTAAATGTACTCATTTTGCTGAAAAGAAAAACAAAAAAGCATATGAAATTTTGAGAGAAAAGTGTTTGAGGGGGAATAGGAAAGAAATTGAAGAAAAAGGACTGGGTATGGATTTGATTAAAACACATTATAGACATGTATGAAGCTATCAAGCAATACAAAAGGAAAAGTACCTATTTCAAAACACAGCTGGTATTTTGGTATTCCGAAGACTTTTCTTCCTTCTGTGAAGTTTTGAGGAGTACTAAATTGTCATACAACACTCATCTTTGAAAATAGTAGCATTTGTGGCAATTAATACAGAGACTCACAACTTGAAAATATATACAGAGTGAGAGAGCACTGGGACCTAAGTTGGATGTCCTTATCAAATCCTTCCCTCTCAAGCCTCAGGGGTCTATGCAGAAGAGAAGGCAACAAGCTTGTAAAACCTGGAAGTCATAGGTGACTTTAAGGAAACAGCATCCTCTAGACACACGGGGTTTATGCACATATGAACTCGCAATGTGGTGAGTTAATAATTGTGAAATGAACTGTGAAAAATCCTCATATTCGATGTAGGTGAATCAGTAGCTGAAACTGTCAAGCAAGGACACTATTGACACTATGTTTTCCTGTCCCTTTACATTTGGACAACCCTCTTGACCAGTTCTTGGGTTTGGTGGAAATAAAGGAATTAGTCACTTTCTGATTAATAATTTACTTCCTATATTCTTCACCCCCAACTTTTTCTACTTTTCATGAATATGATGAATTCATGAACTCATAGACAAACTGAAGGAACCATGGTAGAGATATTACTTATGTGATAATATCCAAGAAAGACACTACATAGGGACATAAAGAAGTACCAATAATGGAACTTTTAATATGTTGTATCAGTGAATTTGGGACTATTTGTTATATTTTAGACAAAAGCACAAAAAATAGACAATACTTATATTAGAATAAGACAATCAGAACATAACAAATGTATTGAGGAATCTTATTGAAAAACAAAATTCTATATATCCTTATTTCTTTTTATTGTTTATTTATTACTTCAATTTATATCTCCATCACATTTCCCTCCCTCCACCCCTCCTGGGCCCACCCTTCTTCCTCCCACCCTCTCCCCCATCTCCTCTTGACTCGTTCCTCCTAGCACTTAGGTTACAGAGCATTCTTCTAGACTCAGATATTTTACACAGCTACTAGAGATAAAAACCAAATAAGGATGTTCCAAGTTTTCTAAGATATCCCCTTTTCTTATTTTTATTATAATGTTTATTTATTACATCATGTTGCATCTCCATCATAACACCCTCTTTCCACCCCTCCCGGTTCCACCCTCCCACCCTCCCCTCCCTCTCCCACCCATCCCACTCCTCCGATATCCTTATCTCTTAATCCATTCAAGTTTCTGTAACAGAACAGCATGGACCAGCAGCCTATAAATAATAGGAATACATTCAGTTTTGAAGGCCCCGGTGCATGTAATGTCTAGTAAGACCTACTTCCTGATTTTCCATGCTGTGCCCTAACATAATTGAATGGGCAATAAAGCTCTCCATAGCCTGTACAGTAACACCGGGTGATAACAACCTAATCATCTTCCAAGCTTCTAACTTCTAATGCCATCATACTGGGGTGTCAATATGTCAACAGATGAAGAAGGGGATGGATACACCAACCTAGATCTAAAGCATCTTTAATGCATCTTTCAAAGTTAACTGTTTTCTCTGTACTATAAATATCTAAATCAATGATGCCACCATACTTTGCATTCAATATACACATTGAAGTGGTCTCTTCATAGGTCTCCCTATCTCTATCCCTGGCCAGTCTCTAATTCTCCCCTCCCTCTGAGAAAGTATTTTTTTCCATAAGTATACGTTGGGGCTGGGGAAATAACTCAGTGCTTGCTGTTCAGGCATGGGGACATTTTAGTCTTCATTTTTATCCCCAATAGCTGTGTAAAGATATCTGGGTCTAGAAGAATGCTCTATAATCTAAGTGCTAGAAGGAAAGAGACAAGTGTATAAATCATAGTGGCTTTGTCTAACTGAAACAATGAGCTCCAGGTTTAGTGACAGACCCTGTGTCAAAATACAAAGGGTCCAGTGGTGGAGAAAACACCTGCCATCACCTTCTGGTCTCCACACATGCACCTGCATACACATGCATAGGCTACCACCTCACAATCTATCAAGGTATTTTGTCATATTCCTGGTGAAAATCCCAATAGTATGGCACCTCTCCTGGGATAGTGTTCAGTCATCATAACTTAAAAGGCTTCTGTCAGCATGCATTCTCCCCACCTCACCAACATATTCCCCAGCTCCTAACTGTATCTCCAGCCATACAAGAGTTTTTTGGTGTCCTTCAGTGGTACATTCTTCACCATTAATGTCATAACATTGTATTTGTTTGCTTACTATACCTTCCTGACACTTAGACACATCCCATGCATCCTTCAGATCTCAGCTCAGATACCTGGCTTTCTATAGAAACACAGAAGTCATTTAAATCATTTTACTCTCCTAGTTTCACTTTCTAACACATAGACTTGATGAGAGTCTACATGGTTGACTTCTGTTTTAGTAACAGTTAACATACTAATAACTATATATTGGTTTATTCCTATTCCAGAATTGAGCCTGACTTATGATTTAGTTGATAAGATTTTCAATGCTTTACCTTGAAGGGAGTTAGTAATGCATAGTAGATTCTCACTAAGCATTTCCAACATGAAGTGAGGTGAAATGGCTGAATGATCAAACACATGAACAAAGTGAAAGAATACAGTAGCACCTTTTCAGAAAATTGTCTGCTTACCTTATGGATAATCATTGAGTAACAGACTAGTATTTTTTCATCAGGATAATAATAATATCTAGGCAACTGGGGTTTTTCAAAGCCATTACCCGTCATAGAGTCAGGTCAATCATAAAACATGGGTAGCAATAAATAGTTTTCATATGATCTTTACATGCTATTTATTTGTGCATCTGTTTGCTTGTTCATTTATTCATACACTCATTGAATCCTCTAAGTATACAGCCAGTATCCTGAAAAATCTATGAATATTACAAACTACATAGTAATTAGAATAATTCCTATCTTCTCCAAATTCCTTGCCCATACACATTCAAGTAAAGACTAGAGTCAACCTTTCACCTGTCCTTTCTGGGACTATTTTGTTGTTATTGCTCAGTATCTCTTTCTTAAGATCCACTAATGTTGTTGATAGCTGAGTTTCTTTGGTTTCTGGATAATGTTCCTTTACACAAACATATACATTGATTATTCCTCCTCTTTCTTGTTAGTAGGCATTTGGTAGCCTCTAATCTTTTGCGTTTCTTCTTCATAAGAGATGTACTTCATGTGACCATTAAAACATAGTAGATATTGAAAGTTTCCAAAAATCCAATCTTCTATGGTAAATGTGAGTCAACATATAAGTGTGAAATCCCTGAACCATTGGATTTCATTGTAGTATTATCTTATAGCTTTCTTTATTTCTAATTATATAATATAAATTATATATACATTATATAATATTTATATATAATACAGTCAAAGCTGAAATAGATTATCTTATTTTAAAATCTGATTTTTAAATGTTCAAACACTAAGTGACTACTCTCTGAATGAGCTTTCTTTGGGGAGCAAAATAATTTTACCATTTATTTCTTCAACAAACTAACTTAGATGCTAGACAGATAGCTCAGCAGTGAAGACAGCTTTCTGCTTTTACTAACAACCTTATTTTGCTTCCTGGTACCTCTATCAAGTGGTTTATTACCACCTGCAATTCCAGTTCCAGAGTACCCAATACCTTTCTGTGGACTCACTTATTCACAAACCCAACACAAAAACACACATGTATAGTTAATCAAAGATAATCCCTTAAAAATAATTTAGCTCTGTATTAGTCATCAAACATGTGGTATAAGAATATAAGCAAAGTCTATATTCTCTCTAGGAGCAAGACCTAGCCCCACAGATAATTACTAATGTGCATACATTTATGGATAAGTGCAGAACCTTGTATAGTAAGTAACAGGGAGATTTACACTTCTTAGAATATGAGACTGGTGTGTGGTGGTGTTTCTCATAAGAAGTTACCAAAACAATCCCAGAGCAGAACTATGCATAATCATCTTGCCTCAGAGAGATGGGTGAGCAGCATGATGAAACAAGAATGGTGCCTCAGACTTTAGGCTCTATGTTTTCCTCTTTCAAAGCTTAAATAGAATTCTGAGCCTCAAGGAAAGAATTAGAATTCTAAGCAGTCATCCTAATGTACCTCCTAGTTTCTTATCCCAATTCAGGGTTCTGCTTTTGCCAAAGGAACTCAAGTAAATATCATCAGTTTCTAGTGGCTGGCTGGGCTGTGCACATGGGTTTAATGGCCAAAATCACATATGGTCTGATGAAGGGGCTACCTGTGAATTAAACCACGGTGGGTACAAATATTTCTAAGAATACAGTCTCCAGAACACAATCTGAGTAGGCAGACAATCCATGGGAATGACTTCTAAGCAACAAAAAAATTCTGCAACTCTATAATATGAGTTAAATAAAAGAATAAACATATCTAGAGGATGGTTTACTCTATTGACATATATTTCAGCATTTGAAATCATATATATGTTATTTTCTCCAGGTCTAATTTTGTAGCTTTCATTTTTATATTGTCTTCAGCTCATTACGCTAAGCAATTTAAAAGCATGGAAACATTAAATAATGGAAATTTCATCTTAACAATTGACAAAACCAATCAATAATCAACAAGAAATTTTCTAAGTCTACCATCTATTGATTTTATGATCGAAAACTCCAAATATTAAGAAATAAGCCAGATGAACCATACTTGGGACTAAAAAAGCATTTTACATGTACATGTATTTATACTACATACATGCATATTTAGGTAATCATAAATTAACATGTGTACTTTTTCTGCTTATATTTTCACATATAATACTTTCTCTTCTGAGACCTGGAAACTTGAAAAATTGAATCTGCTCTATTCTATTATAAAGCCTAACCATGGCCTTCTAATATTCTTTGCAAAAATCTATTTGACAATAACAAACTTGTTCTCCTTTAATCCTTGAGACAAACAGTATATTCTATTTATTTAAGTCTTAGTTTCTGACTAATAGTGTGCAAAGGGTCATACTGTAAAACGAAAGCTTAACAAATGTCCTGTTTGGAATATCAATGAGTGACTTTTAGCCATCAAAAAGAAAATACAAGAATTCTTTTGAAAGGCAAATACTAAACTATCCCAGAACTCATCTGAAACAAAAGAAGTGAAAAAGTATTCATTTACAAAACTCTGGCTTGCACCCTGTTTCAAGGCAGGACATAGCAGCTTCGTTCTGGAAAGTGTCTGTCTTAGTTGGATTTCCTGTTGTTGTGAGACATTACACTGACAAAAGCACCTTAAGAGATAAAGCTGAGTTAGATATAGAACTTTAAACTCATGGAGATGTTTAGATAGTAGAATGTTAAAGTCAGGTGCCAAATACATATGGACTGGACATTGGGAATGTATGCTAAGCCATATAACTCTTATAATCGTGGCCTATTTATTTCTGTTGTTTTGTATTGTATTTATAGTTATAAGAAAAAGAACCATTATTTGGACTGAAAGGGAGAGCTGTTGGGGGGAAAAATAAATACCTTAAACTAAAAAAAAAAAAAAAAAGAAGGGAAGAGGATGGTGGGGCTGAGGGGGAGGAGGGTGGAAGGGTGGGACTGGAGGGGGGAGTAGGGAGGGGATTGTGATTGAGATGTAACTTGAAGAAATAAAAAATAAATTATTAAAAAAAAAAAAAGAGATAAAGGATTTATTTTAGCTCAGTGTTCAAGGTAGACTTCATCAGGGCAGGGAAGTGGAGGCAGCTGGAGCTTGAAGTGTCTGGTCACAGTATGTGCAAAGTCAGAAGCAAAGAGGACTAAATACTTAGTCTCCTCATTCCTGTTCAAGCGTTCTTGGATCCAGCATATGAAATAGTGCCTCCCACATTAGCGTGGGTCTTCCTTTCTCATTTTAACCTAATTGAGACTTTCAATTAAACCTCACTGAGACCCCCTTCCAGGTGATTCTGGATTGGTCAAGTTCACAATTGAGATTAATCATTATTGAGCCTTTGATCTCTTTTCAAAGTGGAATTCCCTCCCGACCACACCATTCCAGTGAAAAGGAAGTTAGGAAAATCTGTTCTCATTCTCCTTCCAACAAAGGAACATATGATCTCCAGAGATTCTGGCAGCCTTTTAGATGCTCTTTTTACTATGTTCTGGTTCATTCCTCAAAAACAGTTCATCCCAGAAAAAAAAGAATGTTTATGGCTACCCTAAAGCTAGTAAAGGATAAAAGTAATACATTGCTGAGGCAGAGTATTTGTTTCTTATAAATTTTCTTAAAGATAATTATCTGCCTGGTCTACCATGACAATTCATGAAAACACATACATACTCAAATACAAATACACAGATGATTATGATATACTTGAAGAGGTTGTGGTCTATGGAAAATAAATACAGTCTCTTGCACATAATTTAGTTCTGTTTAAAATTTCTAAGCACATGTGACTATTTCTAAAGTATTCAGTTTACCTGTTTGGTATTTCACCCTTCATTTTCCACCTCTCTCCTATCTGAAGTGATAGATGAGGCGCTAACTGGTGGGAAAAGGGAACTGAGGACTTATAGTCAGACTGTATTAGCCGTGGTTCTTTGTTGGAACAGAACCTGTAGATTGAATATGTACTTAAAGAGGATTTATTAGATTAGCTTATATAATATGATCTTGGTAGACCAACAGTGACTGTCTTTCACCTGAGAGGTGAGAACCCAGGAGCTTCTCAGTCTGAGAGGCTGAGTCCCCTAGCAGTTCCAATGTGAGGCTAAATGCCCAGAAGATTCTGGAGAGCTACTAGTCCTCAGTCCATGTTGGAAGTTGGAAGAAGGTGGGTTCTGATATCAACAAAGGTGTGTGACAGCAGCATTGGGGTTGTGAACATACTAAGGCGAATCAGGCAAGCAGGAAAAACCACAAAGCTCTTTGAGACTCCCTTTAACAAACTGCCACCCGAAGGCACTGCCTGTGTTCAGAGTACATCTTCCCGCCCAGAATCACCTATTCGAGAAACCTCTTGCAGATGTGTCCGCGGGTGTGCCTTTGAACTGATTTTAGACCCAGTGAGAGATGACTATCCAAGATTAAAACTACATTGGCAGTTTTACTTAATTTTTTTATATAATTAAAATGCAATGACATCATTTCCTCCTCTATTTTCTTCCTGTAACCCCTCTTATTGCTCCCCAACTCCTTTTCAAATTCATGTCCTATTATTTGTTTTTTTTTTTCACACATTTGAATAAACATGTACGTGGGACCTTCTGAATTCACTGAGGGTTGTTTGTGTGTATATATTTTAAGGGACGAGTCCTTGGGGTAGGATAATCTCTGAGGGTGCTAATCTCTGATCAAGACTAATTCTCCCTCTCTCAGTGATTTTCAGCTCTTTAGCTAGAGATAGGGCCCAATGCAACTTCTCTATTCACATTGGCATATCAACTGCTATTGGCTTTGTTCGAGTTTTGTTTCAACAGCCATATTGTTGAGATTCTGTGGTTGCAACTTTCCTCTCATATCTGGAAGACAAGATCTTGCCGCAGAATTCCTGGCTCTCTGGATCTTACAGGCTTTGCAGCCCTTCTTGACCCACAGGTGAACGGCTCATGCTGCAGATGTATTAACTGGGTCTGGCCGTCTCACAGTCAGTTGTTTGTATTTTGACTAGTTGTTGCTTTCTCTAATGGTCCATATCTGGTGACTTTAAAAAAACAAAACAAAACAAGGTTTTTCAGTAATGTAAGAGAGCTACACTTATCTGTGGGTATATGGGTGAGTAGTTTGAATAGATTTGGAAATTATACTGGTTTAGGAAAGTAGCAGTATTAGGCTCTCCTTTGAGATCTATGATCTTACTACTCATGGATTATTACTCAGTTTATAATAGCAGGCATGATTTCCCTCATATTAAGTAGGCCTAAGTCTAATTAGTCAGCTGTTTGTTAGGGCCAGATATATAGCCACTATTGCACCTTTAAGGATAGCTCGCTGTACTGATCATTATTGTGGCTCATAGGAATCACAGCTTGGTAGGACTATCGCAGGATTTCCTTCATTTGTACCTGTATATTACCTTTCAGTACCATGAAAGCTAGCCTTCTAGGAAACTTCTGGAAGGCAACCAAGTATGACAACAATAGCCTATATTGTTCTGGGGATCATCTGAATAACCCTACCAATAACTGAAAAGGAGATTTCTCATGACTGGTATTGGGATTTCTGTTAGATTGCATATGGATATTGGGGGAAGCTTTGTCACCCCCAAGAAGCATAATTTCATTTAAACTATATACATATGCACACACACACACTATGTAATTTTAAGCAAATATGAAATGATATGAACCCTTATGGGTTTTGCAAGTATCCTTAGTGTTAATTATCTCCCTCCCCTCCCTCTCCTTCTTTGTTTACCTCCACACTCCCTGCATCATTAAAATCCCTAAAGAGGAAAATAACAGGATAGAGATGATATAAAGGAAGAAATGGAGGACTGTGTTTTATTCTATATGCTATTTTGGTGAACTTAGTACTACAACATTAACTATTCAGCCAGTTGGTCTTACTTCTTAAACTGGTAGCTTTATAAAAAACATGAAATGTCTATATTCAACCAATTCTCTGTGTACATATTCACATATGATATTCATCATTTTTATAAGGTTTGTGTATACAGCAGGCAAGACATATAGGAAATTATCTCCTACCTACCAGCAGTTCCACACCCCATTAGCCACAGCTAACCAGTGACTAATGGGTACTGCTGTCTAAATGGCCTAGCTTTCTCACCCTTCAGTTGGAACAATTCTGAGGCACATGTTCAACATTGATTCCCAGATCTGTGTCGCACATTTATGTTCCAGTTGCCAATATTGTCAACGTGTCTGATGATATGCATTCTGTAGGCGTTTTTCCCTTCTCAGAGTCATTTCTCCATTGAGGTTCCTGGATGCAGCTCTACAACAAAGTATTTGTACTAGAATACTTCTGTGTTTGTCAGCTTCCCATTACTGTAACAAAATACCTTAGCTAATCAGCCATACAGAGTAAAATTTTATTTTGACTCATAGTTTTGGGAATTTTAGTCCATGTTGGATGGACCCATTGCTTTGGACCTGTGGCAAGGAGTAAATACATCATGTCAAGGAAAGCATGGTAGAGAAAACTCCTTGCACATGGCAGTAAGGACATAAGATAAAAAGAGAGAAAATATCTGGATTTTATAATCCCCATCAAGGACATATTGCCAAAAACCTAAGATTTATCATAAAGCTACACTACCTCCAAATATCACCAAACACTAAGAATCACACATGTTATATATGGGGTTTTGAAAGACATCTCATAACCAAATAATAACAGATTATACCAGGATCTGCTTCAGTGTAAACTGAATAAATACAGAGACAGAGGGGGTTGGAGATATGTGAGTAGGCCATTATAAAATAATGTGTTATAGTCTATCACCACATTCAGAATGAGAGACTATGGTAATATATAATTCATATGATAAAGGCTTTAGATTTCTAGATTCAATGTATGGGACTTGAATGTTTTAAGGGTGAAGTATTTGCATAGGGAGGAGAATAGGAGAGGTCTCAAAGCAAGAGAATTTACAAGCACACAGTCTCTAAGCAAGAGACAGTATGTGACGTTTAAAGAGCTGAAAGCAGTTAGAGGTGCTTATGATAGAGGAGTGAGCATATAGGACAGATGGTAAGGAGGACAAGGGAGGAAGATGAGGGATAGGGACAAAGGGCCCTGGGATCTAAGCCAAGAGGACGTTTCCTCTTCCAAGGATCATAAAGTGGTTTTGTGGGGTGGTAAGCAGAACAGGAGTAGGACTGATTGCTGTTTTAAGAACATCCCCATTGGCAATGGTGCTAGAGTAGACCACAGGGCCATTGGGTAGTTCCAGTCAACAGGACTGTTCTGTTCAAGTAATGATAACAGGAAAGGTAGAATTGAGGATTCCAGGTATCTGCAAATGGTAACTGCAGCAATGGATGACTATCCAGCCCCTGAAGTTGATGATAGTCATTGAGGAAAAAGAAAGGGTAAGATGTCAGAATATGAGCTTAGCTTTGAATATATTGAAGAGCCTAAGCTTGTCAGATATTGATAAAGGACTAAAGACCTGGCCTCAGGAAAAAATAAGAGAGAGATGTAGAAGACCCAAAGATAGAGAAACAGTAGGCACTGCCACGTAAGAATATGATTCATGAGAGCAATGTAACTAACTGTGGGGGAGTGTGGATTAGAGAAACTGATGGATAATGTGTTGCCACTAGGGACTGGCAGCATACAGGAAGCAACCTCAGCTCAGATTCCCAGTCCTCATATGAATGCAAGGTGTGTCAATGAACACCAGGAGATGGGAGAAGGGTAGAGATCAGAGGAATCCTACAAAATCACTGGCCAGTCAGTTTTGCTGAAACAGAAAGTTCCATTTTCAACGAGACACTGTCTCAACAAATAAGACAAAGAAACAATAGAGGAAGATATCACAGTGTCAGTCTCTAGCCTCCGTGCATGAACTAGTGTACGTGCATATATACATACTTCACACACAAGCACACAGAAGAGGCAAATAGAGAAGACAAGTGCAATATGTAGATCTAATGCTGGAAAGCAGAGAGATGGGGGCCTCGTGGAAAGATGCCTGCCAACATCCAATCTGGTGCTCTCAGCATACACTGCATATTGCAGACCTCTGCCCCATTATGTAGCCACTTAGCTTCAGAGCCTTGCTACAAATAAGTATAATTGGAGAATCATGGTTTTTAACTGTTGCAAAAAGTTATTAAAGATAGCATTGATGTACATAATTTGGACTTAGCTGAGAGGGAGGCATCTAAGGAAATTCACTCTCTGAGATAAGTGTCATGCTCTAGTCAAGCTGTTATGATAAACTACCAAAGACTGGATGACTTATAAAAACAGAAAATTATTTCCCATAGCTCTGGAAGTTGGAAGTCCACTATCAGACTATTAGAATGTTCAGTGCTGGTGAACTCCCTACATGTTCACATATCAGGAAGAGGGCTGAAAAGTCCTTTGAGCATCTTCTCATGCCACTAATTGCATTGATGAGGACTCCAGACTCATGAACTAGGCCCATCCCAATAGCCTACCTCTAAGCAACATGTCATTGGGGGGTTAATTTCACCATGTGACTTATGTCTATGACAGAAACTGCCTGGATAGTATTACTTCCTCTTGTTAAATGAAAAAATTGAATCTGAGGTTTTCAGTCTAGTCATGAAGACTACACTATTTCCAGACACATCATCATAATAGCAAAGCTTCATTTATATATGCTCGTATCCTTATTTATTCCTCTCTGTCTTTTCTTTCTGATACTTTACAGCTCACTTTTAAGGGAATTCCTTCAAAGTCAACTGTTAAATAGATTCCAAATTGCTGCTAATGGTTTCAAATCAGTCTTTGTTGTAGAGGTTTTTTTTTTTTTAAATTATCTCTCCCATTCACTTATGAGTATTTGATCTGCTTCAATTAAATTTGATTTTAATGCTAAAATTAAAATAAACACCTTTGTCTTTGTCAACAGAGATGAATATCCTTTCAGGAGAAACACAAAGACGCTTCAGTATTCACAGCCATGATTCTTTTCTCCCTTCGCCCACTTGTCTTTATCTTTTTCTGTTTTGTAGACACACATACACACCATACATGAGGGAGGGGAGAGTGTAGCTCCCATTATTCACTGTACTTATGTTCTACAAAGTCTCAGCAAATAGTGAATGAACAAGCTCCACTGAACAGCTGCTGTTAGCAGAAATGCAAGATAGAGGTCTTGTTTGGTTCTGGTCTTATTTGGATTAACTGTTCAACACATAACCACATATAAAGTCACCATATTCAATACTACCTTTGCTGCAGTTATTACTCGGGATTCTACAGAGTGATAGTACCAATAAACCTAGGAAGTTAACAGGGTACCTCTCAGTGTTAGGATGTAGCTCGGAGAACTCGAGAATTGTTGGTATAAGTTCTGGTCTCCAAAGGCTTAAGAACCTGCAGTTCTGATGGCCACAGTTGTGAGAACTAAGAGTAAGAACATATCATGACTAGGAGAGAGCTTAAGAGAGAGGAGACCGGAGGAGGGAGAGAACCACTTTTTATCTTTCTTTCTCTATTTTGCGATGGGAGCACAACCACAGAGTCCTGTAAATGCTGGGAAATTGAACTGCTTCTGAGCAACACCCTCACTCTCTGCCTGTTTAGTTCTGCCCAGGTACCCAGCCATCCGGATGGTGCTAGCACCACTGAGAGAAGATTCCTTTGCATTCCACCAACTTACACCCCCACTTTCTCTGGATACAACCTTATAGACATGACTTCTGTTGGCATTGCTTATTCTCGACAAGTCGACACTTAAAATTGACTCTTTCCCACAGAACACAAGACCAAGACCCTCGTTACTTATCCAGTACATGTTTTATCAGGAAGGCATGTCAGAGCCCTCTTGCAGTGATGGCTGTTCGCACTTCCACACTTTACCATGGTCCATTTTACATGGCAAAATCACTAACAAATTATGCAATTTTTTAAAAAAATGTGACATTAGTAGATCACAAATGGGATAGTTCTCTGCAGTCGGTATCTGAAACAAGAAAGCAGATTGTACCCTGCCTCTGGTCCCACTGGGAACATCTTGTCCTTCCTGGAAGACCCAAAATTTCTCCCTTAACACCGGTCTACAAATGACCAGTTACCACCCCAAGTATTTATTTGTGGATTCAAATAGGTAGACAAAAGCATAAGTATGGGATATATGACTAAGGAATATTGATTTCACATATCGTTTAAGTGTATGTGTGTGTGTGTGTGTGTGTGTGTGTGTGTGTGTGTGTGTGTGTATACCATGTAGCAGATAAATAGCAAGATATCATCAAATCAGGCACTTACAACATCCAGCAGAATGGGGAATGCCTGCTGAAATCATCTGTTCAGAGTTCCCAATGGATTGTGAGTTCCAGACAGAAAACATCTCTTCACAAATGAGCTCCCAGTTTCTTGTTCCCACGGTAGGCACTTTATAACCATGGTAGGAACAATGGTTACCTGTGCTGGACATGGCTTACCCTTAGCTATTTAAAAGGGTTCAATGTTTTAAGTGCCTTTCTTGTTTGCTGTTTTCCTTTCTCCTTGTTACAGAGCTAGAGAGTGAAACTGAGCCAGGAAAATGTTTTAGAGGACACCTAAACATTCATAAGTCTGGGACAAGGGGGAATTCCTCCCTTTCTATTTCCAACAAGTGAAACAGTGCATGACAATTTACCAGTATAATTTATGTTATAGAATCCCTGTGAGATCTCAACATAGGACCTTCTGAAACGTTTGGAAAGTTTGGAAGCTGTTGGAACCAACATTTGAGCTGCATTTTATTTTGGTTAATAATATGCCCCTTTTGAACTGTCTGCCTTCTTTCTGCTCCTCTTTAATGCCTTGTCTCTTTCCTTAGTGGACTGTTGAGGTCATGTCTACATTCTGTGCAGACCAAGCCTATGTGCAACCCAGGACTGGAAATACAGGGAGATTCTTTGTTTGAAGCATCACACTTTCCCCATAGCTTCAGCAACGAGGGTTTGGCCTTTCTTTGTAAGCCTAGGTTTACAGGATGCATGGACATATTAGGCAACCCTTTGAATATGGTATGCAGAGCCCTTCTATATGGAGCCTGCAGTATTCAGAGATGTGAATGTCTCTGGAGCTCAGAAGAACACACAGGAGACCAACAGCTGAGGAGACCTTGCCAGCCATCAACCCATTCCATTTTTGAAAACTGAAGAATCAAAGAGTATTTATGCCTGGGTTGATTGCTTTCTAATTATCATGTTTTGGGTAAAATGCAGTCACTGCACTGATGCTACATGGCTCTAGTCATCATAAAGGTTTGGAGCAGTCTCCTCAGATATTCATAGTTATCTACTATCTGCTAGAAGCCTTATCTCAATTTGTCCTCATACAGCTGAGGTACCATACCGTTACATTTTTGTTATATGGCCAGGTTCTTTTCACACATAACCTAACTCTTACCGTGTAATAACTGGCTAATCCTCCATGGGGACTGGATATTGAGAACTTCTTTCTAGCACTCTCTATCTTGTAAATATTTATTGAGCATGAGTGTCATGGTACAAAGTTACTCTAAATATAATTAGGGAGTTTGAAATATTGTAAGTTACTAGTTTTCTCTGTCCCCCTCCCCAAACTGAGGTTTTCTTCACCAGGAACAATTCACCCCTCTAGTGGGAAATTTTGGGCATTGCAGCTGGAGTTCTAATACGCTAGCAAAGCTTCAAGGCTGAAACAGTATCTGCAGATTTTATTTTTTAATTATTATTGTATAATCCTCCGTTTTATGTTGGTTTGTTCTTAAATATAATGCAATAAAGAAATCTCCTTAAAATGCTAATTTTCTTTCTTATGTTTATAGGCAGGAAAATGTTTAAAGCTATAAAAAGCAGCACTAACACTAATAGATTTTTCTGTACACTCGTCTCCATTTCTCCCTTGTTTAAAACCAAATGGAAACTGATTGGAAATGTTTTGAGAATGCTTTACATAGTTAAACAACAATGGGAGACGCTTTTCCCACATAAGCTTTTTATAAACTGCATGGTTATTTTTAAATCAATTGAGTACCAAAGGGTAAATAATTTTCCACAGTGATGAGAAAACTATGATCTCACTACCAGTGAGCTTTGGTCATGACTGTGACATTCTGGAAGTTCTGGTCCCTCCCTTCATATTGGGAATTCCTTGTCAATTAAAATGATGAAACTAAAGAATGCCTTCAAGTTCAAAATGTCCAGAGGTGAAATAAATTGCTGAAGTTCATACAGCTATTTGTCAACCAAGCAGAAACCCATTTGTCCTAGTTCTGAAAACTGTCACCCTTCCTATAGCACAAATTTAGAGTTAGGCTGACAGGATGGTAATCTCACTTGGCTCTACACAGCCTTGCCATTGCGGATGACATCCTTATCAACTCTGCACATCCTTGTCTCACCTGTATGGTGAGTGGGAATGCCCACCTCACAGATGTTTTCAGAAGAATAAAAATTACTTAGCATAGGATATGACACAGAGTAAGTACTCAGTAGAGATTGGTAATCACTCCAATAAGTATTATTATTAGATTGGGTGTTTGCCTTTCTTTTGAGACAGTCTAAAAGCAAGATTCCTCTCACTCCTAGGAAGTGAGTATGCAAACCAAGGGAAATTTAAGCCTTTGATTCTTGTTCCATTGCTCATAAGTATTTCAGGTCTATGAGAACATTACTAATCTTACCCTTCATTGACATACTACCATAAGGGTGCTAACAGCTGCTTTAACAGGGTATTTTGATTTTTCCGAGCATATTGCATTGCCTCTATTAAGCCTGATTTGTAAAATAATTCCAGTATAAATTAGAAACTATGGCATATTAGAAACCAACGATTATAAAGTGCAAATGAGATTTCTTCTTCTGCTGACATCATAACAGTTTTTACAAAGCCATTATCTTCTCAGTGGAGACGGATGTCATACAGTCATTATCCTCAGATCATAACGAGGTGGGCCATTAGTGTCTCCTTTGGAGACCTTATGGTCTGAGATGTTAATGAGCCTTTAGGGAACCTTAAATTCTGGGATGGTTGGCAGGGTACTCCAGACCATAACAGAACCTTTTTTACAATGACAATGGATCCTGTCAATTTCTATTAAGGAACTTCTTAATTCCCCAATCATTAAGATACTGGAAGGACTTATTATACCAGCCTATAATTAAGGAAGCTTTCAGCCATAAATCCCTTCTGGGGAACCCTTCCCTTTAGTCAGTATGGGCTGACTGTCAGAAGAGGGGCTGTGGAGACAATACATATTTCAGGAAAATCTTAGAGGGTAAGAACTCTTCTAGATTTCACCCTAGCTTCTTCAAACTCTCTCCTAGAGGCACAAAGTAAGGGCAGTTCATTCACTGAAATGTAGAGAGCTCCAGCAAATGGTCATTCTGTCAGATATGTCTTTCACTAATTTGTGATTGAATATTCATGTCAGGTGTACAATAGAGAAACCCATGCTTAGAACACTATCACTGTCCTTAATTAATTTCCCATCTTCTTATAAATAAAGAGTGATAATGGGTCAATAATGACACCAGAATGCAAGACAACAAACAATAAAAAGAGGAAGGATGGTACGTTGGTGCTTTCTCAGCCACTGCCATAAAGAGAACTATGAAATAAATAGGAAAATATACATGGGAGTAGGTGCCTAATAGACATGACCTTTATGACTTTAGAGGAAGATGAGCTGAATGGCAACTGGTCACTATTGCCTCAGACCTTGTACCTCAGTTTCCTTCATTCTCAGTTAAGTGCTTACATTAGAATATCCTGGTACAAATTTTACTAGAAGACTGTTAGCTCTCTTTTAATTTTTCTTTTGTTTTAATAAATTTATTTATTTGTTGCTTCAGGTTACATCTCCATCATATTGTCCTCTTTCCCCCCTTCCTAGCCCCGCCCTCCCACCCTCTACCCCCTAACCCTTCCATCCCACTCCTGGAGTGGAGTGTCCCTACATAACGGTCCCCCGCCCCAGTTCAGAAGTCATATGAGGGTCAAGAGCCTCCTCATACACTGGGGGCCTACAAGGAAGCACCACCAGGGAATAGTGTCTCATTGCCAGGGAGAGAAAACTAAAAAAAAAAAAAAAACAACAACAACAACAACAACAAAACAGGATGCACATGGCATCTATTCACTTATAGTGGACGTTTTGATTTTTCTGTTGATTTTCTATCTTCAATAGCTGGCTGAAGTGATAGGTGCTGTAGAACTATTCAGACAGGGAAACTTACCAAGTTGATTGCAACTCAAGTTTCGTTTGCAACCAAAATTTATTGCACCAAAAAAAAAAAAAAATGCAGAGAGCCAACTAGAAACAGAAATTACGTGCTGCTGTAAAATTCAAAAATGAAAGGATCCAACCCGCTGACCTTGAATGAACAGAAACTTGAAGGTATGTACATTCTTTTTGATAATCCTGGATTTTTCATCTAAATTTCATTCGACCTCAAGCAGACCTGTATTTGGCTTATTACTGAAATTTCATTGCTCAAATTTTCCAATGTAAGAAGTTTTCTAATCAGAAGCTAAATTTATAGAAAATCTCCACTGTATTGAAGAAGAAATAAATGTCTGTTCCTGCATTTTGTGCCTTAGGAATTTGAGTTAGTTTTATTATAGTGTTTCCAAATCGGGTCTTCGGTCCTAACAGGGGAAAGACTCGCACAGAACTCCATCTCAGAGCCAGAGCCCAGGATGGAATGAAAACGTATGAAGGGGTCTGAGCTTTGCTCTGAGTTTTTAATAGGAAACTCGTGACTTTCAGGTGCTCTCATCTTGGCTAATTGGGGCTTTGAGGGCATTGGGAAGTCAGAGTCAGTGATATGGTTGGGACTTTCTTCATGGCTCCCTTTAACTTCCTCCAGGCAGTCCATCTTCATGGTTTTTGTTTTGTTCATAGGCACTTTCTTTTTTACTATCCTGTCAGGGAAATCTGAGTCACTATAGTAAACCCTAAAGACAGGTGTGGAAGATGAGCTGGTTAAACATTTTAACTTCCAAGGGCATTTATTTCTCTGGCTTTCTTTAAGACTATATATTTCTCCCAACCTTGTCCTCAGATGAGGAGAGACCCTTCAAAATAATGACCATTCTCCACTCCCCTAACAATTCTCCATGACAACTTTCTTGTCACAAAGCTGCTTAAAATGAAATGTGATAAGCAAGGACAACAAAACTAGAATATGGCAATGGGCTACTTGCTCCTGACACTGGATGTCTTCTGACACTGGAACAGAATACGAAACACACACACACACATACACAGTAACACACCCCACACACAGGGTTTTTGTTTTTTCTTTATTTTACTCTCCACAAAGGACTTCTCTGCTATGAAAGATTTCTTTTGGAAAGCCAGAGAACATTTGAGAGTTACCTTATATATATCCTAATACCTACACACCTGTCCCCTCAATTGACAAACTCAGAAACTCATCACCTTCCCTTGAAAGATATGTTTGTCCATTGCCTAACCTATGTGTGATCTTTATCTGCATTAACCTCAGGGTCTCACCCTATCTCACTCTTTAAATATGGATAATGAGGGTTTCTTCAACATTTCCTTCATCCATATGTTTGTGCTTTCTTGGGTAGTACTTGAGTGTTTATTCTCTTTAAGTTCTTTGAGATGTTTCTTTGCATGTTCTTTAAACTTCTTGACTTATTGGAGAGCATATACATAGAATGTGTGGATGTTGTGGGATAAAAAAAGATCCCTAAATCTTTCTTATTGTTTTTGCATGTTTTGCATGTTTGAACATGTGACCTGGACTTGTGGACTTCTTCTGTTGGCTGTGTGCCTGATGTGGACACAGGAGGCTGGGATTGTGCATGGGATGTGCCACCTGCTCTGTACTTGGAGGCTGGGAAAGGCATGGCTAAGGTTCATCAGTCTGAGACTGGCCCCTAGTAGTGGGACCGGAGGTAGGTATGTGGATGATGAATAGTATACGTCAGGTAGGGTCAGTTGGGTTCAACAAACTGGGACAGAAGACTAGATATCCTGGCTAGGCTGGGCTTGAAGTATGCATCTGATACAAGCAGGCTCTAGGCAATGAAAATGAAGAAGAGTGATACAGGAGAGTATATATAGGTAATCTGTGCATCCTTGCCATGGAAAAGCTGGAGGGCTCTTGCGGGGGGAGGAGCACATATTCTTGTGAGTCCCAAAGAAAAGGAGAGAGGCTAAGAGAAGGTCATGGCTACTGGCAAGCAGTCATGGTGTGACCAGAGTGGGGACGGATGTTGGAGAACAAAGGAAGGTTATCTATGTCTCAGCACCAGGTGGCCTTGTTAAAGGTTGGTAATGTAGTTTCTGAAGACCACGTGGCCAGGGCTATTTGACAATGCCTCCCCCATATCAAAATAAATACTAAAAGTGAAAACTAAATATAAACATATGAATGGAAAGGGCAAATTGGATAAGCTTTACTATTACAAGTCAAAAAAGAAAACGCTTTTAAGATGAAATTCCATCCAGCCTAAGTGGCTGCAGGAGCAAGCAGAGTGAAAACATGGACTGTGTGGTTTTCTTGTGAGCAGTGATTTAAAAGAGACTCATCTTCCCTTAGAGAATGTCCAGTTAGCTATGTAGAAGAGATGCTGGAACGGCAGCTCCATCCCATGTGGGAAGAGCATAGAAAGGAGGTTGCTCTCCAGCACAGGTAGCTTGAACTTTACTGTGTAGGTAACTGGATACTTTTTCCAAGCCTGCTCATAACTTACAAGAGTTACCCAATAGAATTTTCTGTAACAATGGAAATGTTATACATCTGCCCAGTCCAACACGATAGCTATAAGCCTCACCTCTCTCAATAGCTCATAAATCATGAGTCACACTGATGAACTGAATTATTAATCCCAATGAATTTATATTTAATTGCCATGAGTGTATATTTAAATAACCACCAATTTCCAGTAGCTTTCATATTGGATGGCACAGCTCTAATAGATATGATTTCAAAAATAAAAAAAAAATTTTTCTCTATGTCTGTACAATCTCAACTTTAGGAGCAGTGAGATACATCATTTAAGTTCTCTGGTCTGTGCACAGCTTGTGAAGCTGTAAGTATTCTATGTACTATATCTGCCTGTGTATTCTGGATGCATGGAGCACTGATCTCTGTCCTCTTTGGGCCTGCCTTTGGTGTTTTCTGTCCCTCCAAGTTGTGTTTCTTAAATTTAGTGTGGTGGTATTTGGAGAAGTAAATAATTTAACAGCATGGTGACCAAGCCTCATCCTCATAGTGATTCTCTGTCTCTATATGAAAATGTCAGAGGTCCTTCTTTATCTCTTTCCATCTTGGAAGGTACAGAAGAGTTGTAATAGCCAGGAGTTGAGTATTTTCCTTCTCTCAGGTCAGTTAGGCTCTGAGAAAACCCAGTAATTCAGTTTCACTTTTTCCAACTGCAAGTCTTTTTGAGAATATTGTTACTTATATCAAAATGGTTCCCTTCTCTCCACTGAAGGAAAAAAATTGTGTTTTTCTGTGATACTTTAAGAATTTGATCAAGTTCTTGGTGGGGGGTCCTGCTCTGGTGGGGTCTCAGAGTTGCTGGCTCTCAAACTTGTTTCTCTGAGCCTTTGAGTATTTTTATCATTAATAGTTCTTGGCATTCCTTCCTACAAAGGATCATGCTGGGGTGTTTTGACTCTCCTTATGCACCTGTTTCTAACTATTGGGAGTCAAAGGACCATGTGTAGCTTCACTTTTCCAATAAATCCAAGAAGAAATCTTAATCTTTCTGTTTGGTTAACATTTTCATTGCTGTTAAGGTGGAGAAATTGCTTCCAACCCTCTACATGATGATTTGGAAATAGAAAGTCTACAGAGTGTTCCATTACTAAATTGGATGATGGAAAAGAAGAAATGGGGGTATAAGGAGGAGAAAGAGAGTGGAGAAAGATTGACAGGAAACAATATAAGAAGGACAGGGAAAGGAGAGAAAAGAGGAAGAAAAACATGAAATGAAAGGAAGAAGGAAAATGAATACAAGAAAGAACACATGCCCTCCACACCCCAGTTCTTACCAGTTCATAGACCTTTAACAAATATGAGTTCCTCTCCATTTCTCTTGATGATGTCTCAGAAGATGAAAGTGAAGGCACCACTCCCTGTCCATCATACCACGTTGCCTCTGGTCTCTTCTAGGGTAGTTCCTTTGTTTTTGCTATGGTTAACACCTGAGTAAATGTCTAATCACTATAAGTCACAGATAAACTAGGCATCAGATAAAAAAGGCATAGTAGTGAACTTAAAACCAGGGGAGGCCCCCATAGCATGAAGGTCTTCTGACTACGGACGTTAGTTGACCAGTGCTTGGTGGGATCCCTCCTCACAACCATTATCTCTTGCACATAGTATCTCTCAGATCTCTTCTACACCTTCTATCAATTCAAACCTCAAAAGGAGAACATGCCAACTGTTCTCCAAATTTTCAATAAATAATAGCTTGTCATAGACTCTATTATCAAATGCGTTAAAGATTCTTTAATTTGTCTAACATTTATTGAATGTCATTTGATTCCACATAGTACTTTAGAAATTGATGTCATCATCGTAGTGGGTCAAAGTAGGTATTTATTATTTTTGGTGAACTCAGGTGGAAAGACAAATATAAGGCTATCATGACAAAAATCAAAACTAGAATCCATGTTAAGGTAGGAAACTTTCTAAAATCCACCCAGATGTTATAAAAACAAACAAACAAAAAAAGAACCAGAAAGCCGATAATCAAGTGTCAGACATAAATGGTAGCTACGAAAACTGCGAGTTTTACAGCCAAATTTAATCACTGTATGGCAGCATCCAAAAGTCTAGAGAGAATTTGCATTCAGAGAAACTTGGAAGGCACAGTTAACAATAAATCAGTATCCCAGGTGCACACTAAAGTTTAATATTTTCATCTGGCTAAAAACAACTTCCACAAACAAATTTGACATACCAGCACCTAGTTCATGTTTCCCAATATCATCTTAAGCTAGCGTGTTTAGCCAATACCAAGGCCAGAGTAGAAAAAACAAAAGATGAAATTAGAACATATTCTTATGCTACTGCATAAGAAAGTCTCTTCAGAACAGATCAATGGAGGCATCCCACAGGAAGAGAGGAAACAACAGAAAAATTCCTATGTGGTCAAATTGGAAAAATATGATTAATAACATCAATAATATAGTAGTGGACTACAACCCAAAGTATAACATAAACTCCATATGCCAGAGAGATACGAAGAAACAGTTGGATAAATAGGAAATAAAAAAGAAATCTTCCATATAAATTGCCAAATATCTTATGTAGACCCTCACTTTCTATCACCAATGCTTGCAGTATGCTTTATATTTATTATGTTTACTTACTTTTACTATTGTTTCTGTTGTATGTGATATCATAATTCACATAAGATAGTTATTATTTTAAAATTGTGAGAACATTACAGAGAATATAAAAACACTGGTAGTGCCTGGGGAGATGGTTCAGTGGGCAAAGTGGAAGAGTTACAATTCCCAGGACCTACATAAGAGAAAGGCATGGTGGCAGCATTCTGTAGCCCTAGTGCTTGAGAGGAGGATTCAGGGAGATCCTAGGCAACGGTCCATCTGCCTAGTCATATCTGTGAGTTCCAGGTTCAACCATAGACCCTGTCTCAAAAAGGTATTATTCAGTGACAAGACTTCAGATGTCATCCTATCACCTCTACATAAACACTCACACCTGCACATGCATGAAAAGACTGGAATAGGAAAGTGTGGTAAAAAATGTTATGGCTTACCAATATTATGATAATTTGGTGAATAACACTTGGACTAATGAAGTGGATCGCTGCCAGGGTAGCTTGCCACCTCTGTGACAAAAGGTCAGAGGTAAACCACTTAAATGAGGAGAGGCTTATTTTGTCTGTTTCAGAGGTTTCAATTCATGGTCACATGACTGTACAGCTTTTGTATCTTTGATGAGGCAGAGTATCATGGTGGGGAGTATGTGGAAGTAAAGACAGGTTCACATCATAGTGTCTGGTAATGCAAAGAGAGAGGGATAGAAGAAGAGAGGGAAGGAGAGAGACAAAGAGAGAGAGGGAAGAGAGAGAGAGAGGGAGAGAGAGAGAGAGGGAGAACACTATATGTGCCAGGCTCCCAATGTCCCCATTTTTCTTTAACTTCCTTTCACAGGGCTTCACTTCTTAAATGGTCCACCACTTCTCAATGGCCCCTCTGGCAGATGACTATGCCTGCAATATATGGCCTTTGGGAAACATTTTAGACCCAAGAAACAATATTCAGCAAGGAATTAGGTTTGGGAAAAAGTTGTTTCATTTTCTGTAGTTCCATTAGGCTTTGTAAAATAGAAGAAACATCTATGTGGGAAAATTCTTCTACGAGTACCAAAGCATTTCAAACTCAACTTCATTAATCTTATCAGCAGTATCCCAGTCAGGGGGTAAGCTCTGTTCTTTAGAGCTGCTACTTTGAGACTCAGGTTGATGAACTTTTTAGGGCCATGTGGTGAAGCCCAAATGGACTACAGACTCTTACACATTCCGATATCTGAAAACTAGACAATTTCCTGGGCTGTGTCATCTGAATCATCTTCACAAGTAATGAAGTAAAGCTTTCATCTAAATTTTGTACTGTGCAAGTGTGACCCCTATATTTTCCTAATGAGCCCAGCTTGGTGAGAGGGGTTAAATGAATTAGTCCCTGACCGAGTGTGCAAGCTCTAAGAAAATAAGCACCTGACCTCAGAGCATTCTCCAAGGCCCTTTCTAAAACAAATTTCCAATCTCAGAAAATCACAGCTATGTTCTCCACCATAACATTACCCATAATCCTTTGATTCCCTGAGCTAAATGACAAATTTTGAGTATATCAAGGATTCCCTTTGTGATCTAGAACTCTTCATAGGCTTTGGCAGCAATCCTGAGTTCTCCTATTTCCATAGTCCTTCCTATTTGGTGCTTATCCCATATTGTTCTCACTGCCTGAGTTAACCTCATTCCTACTTTAAGTCACAGTTTCAGATTTCTTGGTTGATGATCACCAGGCTCTGCAGTTTTTCGATGAGGCTGAATATAATACAACTCCCTGTTAAAGCTTCTTTTATCATTCCAAACACTTCTCAGGAATGTCTGTCCTCACATGAGATGATGATCTACCATTCTGGTTTGCAAAGATTGAGAGGTTCCCCTGAACTCAAAAGTTCAGTGCTAAAACAAGAATTCCAAAGTATGCCTGTTCAACTAGATCAGTATACCCTACTCCTCTCCTTTAAATATCCTGTGCTATTTTTGTCATTATGAACTCCATGCTGCATTGCACATACTCATAGCTTCCCCATTAGAGCAGAAACTCTGAAGACAGTGGCCTTGCTTCATTTATTTTTGTAACCCTAGGCAGGGTTTCTAAGATGCTTATTTTGTTTTGTTTTGTTTTTGCTTTGTTTTATTTTGTTTTAAATACTAACGTTCAGGTCTCCAGCACCCAGAGATTCTTATTTAATTGATCCGAGGTGAGACCTGGGCATGGGTTATTTTTTGAAGCTTAACCAAGTGATTCTAATGTGCAGTCAAGGTTGTGAACACCTGCTCGAGGGTAATGGCTCTCAGCTGGGAGTAGTGTGAACATCAGAACCACACACATCACCCTAGGCCCAACTACCCACAGATTCCAATTTAATTCATCCGGAATGGGGTCTGGGCAGCTGTATCATTAAGCATCAGGTGAGTCTAATTCACAGCTATAGTTAACCACAGCTTAAATTTATGTGTAGAAAATCTAACTGAATTTCAAGGTATTTGCTGCCATTAACTCTTGACAGTCCTGGAAAGAAGAATACACGCTAATCAGAAAAAAAAAATTGTGATGCAGAATAAAATTATTACTCTCAACATACAGCTCATGCTATTGCCGAAGTTAACTCACCCTCAAACCCTCTGTACACTTGCCCTCTGCATCAGCACTAAAAAAGAATAGCCCTAACTTCTTTTGGATGCTCAGGGTTTACTTAGGCCTACCTCATTTCTCTGTCACTTCCTCATATTCATGCCTGCCATATTTTTCTTCCTTGCCCTTGTGGAGTGGTTGGTACAGCAGAGGTCCAAGATCTTTCCATTCCTGCCCACTCTCCTCCCATTTCTCTGTGATCAATGTACACTATAGACTTAGGGTTTCATCTTCCTTCTTAAACACACTAGCTAACTCCCTAGCTTGCTGTACAGCCTAAAGGGACCTCACTGGGAAATTTCCAAACCCCTCAGTTTTTTCAGGTCACTGAAGAGAACGCTCACATATTCTTCTTTTCTTCTAGTTTGAATCACTTCTTCTTCCTCAGTCATCACCCCACCCTTTCTTGTTTCATTATAACTGTTACGTTCTGAAATAATCCTGTTCCTTTATTTGCTTCTGATTTTGTGTCACCCCTACATACAGGGTGTAAGCTTCAGATGAAAAAAAAGTGCATCTTGTTTCTTGCTGTACTACCACCAGCACCTTTAATGCTACCTAGCTGACAATATTTGCAAAAGTAAATTTATTTTAAAAATCCTATGTATTTGTATGAGTAAACATATATGTATATTCATATCACCATCATTCTCAAAAACTCTTCTTGTAAGTTTTACCTAACCAACACTTTGTGAAGTACCGCTCTATGCCAAACTGGAGAATTCTGAAACCAACCACTCCCTTTTTATTGCAAAGAGTATCAAAGGACAAAAATGAAGATACTGAACACATGAGTTATTAACAGTTACTATTTATTCATAAGACAATAGTTTTAGGAAAACAGTGAATCTAATTACTATAGTTTGTGTGAAATTCTTGCAGTCTATTTTTTTTCTTGATGTCCAATCCAATGAAAGCAGAGAGAGAGCTATGCTACTAAGAGAAAAACTAAACTGCCTATCCATCAGGAAAGAAACATAGGGCTATTTTAAAGATGTCCACTGGGATCATTTAGGGCAAGGCAAATAGTCCTTCATACCTCAGTAGCCACCTACACAATAGCACACTTCAACAATTGATATCCTCAGTGATGATCTTTGGAAAAATTCTTCTCCAGAGTCCCTGGTCAAGTGTGTTGTACTTTTGTTAGAAGCATTTCCACTTAAACATTTAAAATCACCTTTGAGGGGAACTAAATGAGATATGCTTTAGGTATTTAGAACACTTTATTAGAGACATTTACTCTGTAAGGATTCCAGAGGATTTAAATGCATATGCCTGCCAACATATTTCTGCTAGTAACTTGGGTATCTTTAACTGACAGAGGCTGTGTCATCTCTGTCCTTGGAAACCCCACTGTGCACCTTAGTTCACGTGGCTCCATGCAAAAGGTCCCCAGAACTTCTGTATATTGAGAAGCTGTCTAACTTCAATAGCCCTCATTTTCCACTGGGAAGAGAATGGGACATCATTGCCCTCTTGGATACCCTTTAAGCTTGTGCTCTTGCCAGATAAGCTAAAGGGATAGCAATTTTCAAAGTCACTGGCATTTATTGAAAGCCAAAGAAATTAGTGAGCTCTGACATTTATAGGTCTTAAACATTAAAGAAGTTAAAAGTAGTTGGAGCAAGGTTCAAGTCTTAAATATAATGCCATACAACTTGCTGCTAATTCACCGATAATTACTCTGTTTATTATTTCAACAGCTAGATTTACAGTTCCACTTCATCCCTAACTTTAACAACATGGTCTCTCACCTTCCAAACTTTTCAATTTCACAGTGACCTGAATTGCCTCTGATGGGGCATTCCTTAATGGTCCACAATAACGACTCCTTATGGTATGTCAGAGTTTGTTATGATTTCTTCGCCTATGTTAATTCATTTACTCTCACAATAAACCAGCAAGGCAGAGAGTGAGATGGAATTAACTTTACAAGTGTAACTTTGAAACATACAAAGCAGTTCAGTAACTTAGTCAAAGATACAAAGTTAGTCATTGTTGTATCCATGATGGAATCCCAGAGCCTGTGCTATTAAATAACTGTTCAAAAACATTGTCTTCTGATAAAAATAGTTTCAATTGAGGCAAAGATTTTATACACACGCCAATTCTGTGAGACAAAAGTCACTAAACAACCATGTCCTTACCCTCCATAGCATTCTGTGAATGACCAGCACTGGCTCTCAAATCCATGTAAAGCAACTATGTAGAAGTTGCTCAGTGCCACTGTGGTATTTGCTATTGAACAGCTCAGGAGGTCTGCTCAGCAAAGGTACTCATTAAAGATCTTATTGTAAATATGGTCAAAGCTACTGAGTAGTATGAGTTTTAAAACATGTTTTTTTTTTGTACTTTGCTCAGATATACTTAGTCTTGATTTTAATTAATAGTATTAACTTATATCTTAGTCTTTTTCTTTTAAGCTACAGAGAACTAGTAGTTGGTATAGCATAGTATATCTATAGATACACACATATAGCTACATTCATGGATATCACATATTATGTCATTCCTATATAGGATCTATATGTATGTTCATCAATCCACACTGTTATTCCCTTACCCTATCAAAGAAAGCAGTGGAAGATAATTTTGGAGGAGATGTAACTGAGGAGGTGGCTGTACCTTGGCTGTGTGGATCAAAGTAAAGAAAACCCTGTCAAACAAGCTTGAATCTAAACAAAATAAAGGCTCCGATGATGCATGCAGGTTCTTGCTTTGAAAGAAGCCATTGCTTTCAGACAGGTGTGAGTCTGGACTCTGATGCTGGAGTAGATAGGCAGAACCTCTTTTCACCTCTTCTGAGAGAGACGCAGGGCTCAGTGGGTATGGGTGAATGAGAAAACTCTTTTGGCTTTTCAGTGAATACAGAATAAATGTCACTTTCTTTGGAAATGACCTTTCGGCTATTCTCATCTTTGTATATAAAGTGGTTGTGTGAGAGAATCCAGGCCTAGGAATTTCATTTCTGAAGCTCCAGCAGATTCATCCCATAGACATTTTCAAGATGGATGGGCTGAACAGTATCAGCAACAGGGATGAGAGTTGATTTCTTCAGTGATCTGGAAAGAATCAACACCATTAGGTTCTCATCCAGTGCAATTCAGTGAAGGCTTGAGAGTGTTATCAGATGAATAGTTAGATATAGATGTTAGGGTAATTCTTAAGAAAGAGATTATGAGGAACTGAATTCCTTTGGAACATTGATCAATAATACCCACTCTGTCCAGAAAACTCAGTGGTTCAAATGAAATTGAAATATTAGGGATGGGCCTCTCCATGCTGATGTTGATTGAAACAACTGTCTATACTGTTAGAGAATTGCCAGAAAAAAGCAGCCAGAGCTGACACACAAGTCTGAAATGTCAGGCTTTTGTAAGAAGGGGAATCTCATGTAGCTGGTACAAGCTAAGAATGGTTGCAAATGTGTTACATGCTTCCCAGACTAATAAAGCAATGCCAAAAGCAATCAAGCTACTAAAAAATCTCAGCTGTCCTGCAAATGGATGATCATTATTATAGTAAATCACTGTGAACCTAAGAACAAATGCAGTTTGCAGTTCAGTGTAATTCAGTGGCTGGATTCCATCCCCAGCTCTCTATAGCGTTGTCATCTGTCACAGGAGAACACCAGGTAATTTCACTTTGAAGACCTAACAGTGGTCTAATTAAACAACAACTGTAATTTCCTCCCTTTCCTGCTCCCAACCCTCCGTGGCTAGCCACCCTCATCCGAGAATGATTACCTGATTTGAATGTCAGTTTAGGAGAGGCATTCTTCCAGAATTGTGTGCAGAAATCCCACATTCTTTCTATTAGGCATTACATGAAAACACTTTCTCATTTGTAATGGAAAAACAAAACAAAATGTGGTCTGTATGTACTGGACTTTAAACTCACTGAAAGGTGAGACTGAATCTTGTTTGCTCAAGTGGAGCCTTTTGGTCCTAGCCTGATGCCTAGGACACAACACTAAAATTATTGAGTACAGTGAAGAATCAATGCCATTAATCTAAAATCCATTAAGACAGACTTAGTGTTAACTCTACAAGTCTCAAGCTTGGCTTTCAATCCGTATATTTTTAGATGAAAACCCAGTTATTTATTTATTTTTTGTGACTACTACATTGACCATTGACAGGTTCCAAGTATGGGCTGTGAAGGATAAACTGTATTCCCTTGCATTATTTTAAATGCAGTATTGATATACAAATAATTATTATGCTAATTTCACAGCATCTTGATCTACTCATTAGCACAGATACAAAGAATCAGCATGGTGTGGTGGAAAAGCATTAAAAAGGGTAATTAGGAGCCCTGGGCTCTGATCCCAGATCCACCACTCATTAGCAATGTCACCTTGGCCTAGTCATTTAACCCCTCAGAGCTTGCTTCTTCACCTGTAAAGTGAAGAGAATGAACTAGGGTGCCCAGAGTGCCCAATAACATCCTTTGACTCTATGATCTAGGTCAACAACTCAGCGGCTGTACCCTTTAAACACCCTCTCTCTTTGTTTGTATGCACAATTCTCTCTCTGATCACACAACTGGATATTGCACCTGCTGCCTTCCTGAGCCTGCTCTGCCTTCTCCCCCATTGACTGACTGCACATCCTTGCAGAAATATTCTTTGGTTTTTCAGGATACTACTGGTCTTCCTGAAACAGCCCCCCCACCCCAAAAAAGACCTTTTTTTCCAGTCTCTTATTCTCTATATCTTGGCTCATTTGGGGTCTCTGTGCCAATCACTGTCTAATACAAATAGAAGCTTCTCTGTTGATGGTTGAACATTAAGTCATTAGGAGTCAGTTTAACACAATGCCCATTTAACAGAATAATAGTAGGTTCTCTCCTAGGCCCTAGGTCCTTTCTCTTCAGAGGTTCTTTGTCCATCAATGTTTTCATCTTGCAGAGTGGGACTTAAATCCAGTCTGAAGTGGCTGGTCACTTCCATGATCTTTATGTTACTACTGCTCCAGTGTGCATGTCTTGGTAGCATAGACATTATTTTAGCACACAGGGTTCACAGCAGAGTCCGAATGATGATTACTTTTCTCCAACAGTAGCATGCATAGCATTTTCCAGCCCTACGGAAGCTAGCAAATAAGGACTAAGCTTTCAGACAATGCTTAACCTTAAGTGAGACAGCTATATCACATTCCTTCCTCCCAAGACTCAGAAATCATTGCAAGAAAGGTGATATAAAGACTGTGAGAGACAATAGTGGTAGATAAATACAAGGAAAGAGTATTCTCCAGACACAATAGGACAGCTGCACATTAGAACCCGCAGCAATTGTGACAGCATGCACAAGCCCCAGGCAAGCCCAATGCAGACCAAATCTCAGCATGGAGAGGAGAGGTAGACACGAAGTTCCACTCATAGCCAAGAATATGTTGGCAAGTGGTAGCTGTTTGGAAGAGGAGAGTCAGCATTCTTTAAGAATGTTGTCCTGGTAAGTTCTGACCCAGGGCACAGCCAGCCATTCAAGAAGTTTGACTGCATAAACTCGACTTCATAGATGAAGAAAACAGTGGATCCAAAATTGGATGAGTAGAAAAAGAGGTAGATCTTCAAGAAGTCGGGAGAGGGGTGATTATGATAAAATACATTGTATAAACTCTCAAAGAACTAAAAAATAATCTTTCAGAAATACATAATTTATAGAATGAAATATGATGATATATAACCAACCTCTGTTTCCATCCTCCAACTTCCCTTGTATTCTCTACAACACTTTACTTCTCTTATTTTATATCTTGTTTTTTGACAACTCACTAAATCTAATTAGTGTTTCCAATATATGCATGACTGTGGAGCCTTAATAATACATGAATGGGGGCCATAATATATATGTGAGTGTGGTCCCCAAATACATGTGTGACTCGGGGCCACCATCTGGAACAGGAATCCTACCCACGACTACATCCTCAACAAGAATGGTTCCCCCTCTCCCAATTGCCAGCTATCAATTGCCAATAGCTCCTTAGTAAAGATGAGACCTTAAGATCATATCTTCCATCTATGAAGCAATTTTGACTGGCTTTATTGAATATAGGTCTTGTGAAGGTAGCAGTAGCTATTGTGAGTTCATGAATACAATAGTCATGCCATACTCAGAAGACAGTGTTTCACAACAACACTCTTTACAACTTCCAACACATACATTTATCCAGCCTCTTCTCTCCTGTTCCATGAGTGTGGGTGAGGTGCTGTAGATAAGTTGATAAGGATGTCCCATTTAAGAATGGCTGAGAACTCACTGTCCTCTTGGCAATTCAGCCAGACACGTGTCTCTTTATTGACTGCAGCTTGCAGCCAAAAGAAGCTTCTTTGACCAAGACTTAGTGTAGCATGGGTGATCATGCTGGCCATCAACAAGTACTATTGAGTCTACTGCAAGGTATGTCTTCTTTGACTTCCCAAGTAAGTTCTACAATAATCCTGACACTCTCCTTCCTATTATGCCTTATAACTTAATTTCGCATTGAGCATTGTCACCACAAGATTACATTTTATGTGTATTGGGACAATATCTACTTTTTCTTCCTGTTGGTACCTCTGTTGTTATGCCCATCACAGGTGCATGCTCAGTAAGCAATGGAGAAATAAACATCTGAGAGGGGGAATGATCAAAGCACACTATACCAATTTCATTGATTCATGTTCAAAAATGTGGCTACTTCCAATATGAATTTGAAGCTAAGTATTTTTCTGTAAATGCTTTTATTAAATTCTTTGAATATGTCCAGAATTATCTTCAGATTTTTTCCTACCATTGTGCGCATGTGTGAATGTGTGAATGAACTTTTACTAAACTGACTTAATGTTAGGTTGTTCGTTGTGGTTTGATCCAGTGTTTCCCTTGCTTTGTAAGCCTGTTATGATCTCAGGCAGTTTCCCCCAGTCTTTTTCTCTGATATTTAAACCTTTCCAGTGGTAGCGAATTTCTATCATGAAGCACAGAAATTTCACATTTGCCGAAGTTCATTGCATGAATATATTTTATGCTATTAACTCTAGCTTCAAATCATATGCAACTAAGCACAGGAGTGCCCTGTTATCTTTGTCCTCTACCACTTCCTGTTTCCAGAGGGGGAAAAAGATTGTGACTTAAAGTAATACATCATTAAAAAAATATTACCTATGTCTCCTGATTGTTGTGGACTTGAAAGATGACATGTAATGATATGTAACAGTCAGGTGTTATGAGTCACAGTTTAGATTTGCAATGGAGAAAAATAATGTATCAGATGGCAATATTGTTATCAGAAATGTGGCTAATAGATCCAGACAAATAAATCTCATTCCTTGCTTTGGCACATGAGCCCTGGCTATGGGTCAACAATATGCCTTTGTGCATTTTCCTAAACAATACCCATTTCAGCCAGCATTACTACAGAATCAGCAATTTGTACATCTATCCAAGAAAAGAAGTCATTCACTTGTAATTCTTTTAAATGTCTTAAAGTTCAAGATGTTGGCACCATGGGCTTCATATTCAAAACTTTCTAATCTTGAATTTGTGGACTCATGATTGCCAAGTTTCTGGCATAGCTAATTTGGGGCTGCAGCATTTCTGAAAAGACTTACTCATTTTGTAAAAATGCAAACTTTATAGTTTGGTACACTAATATCTTTTTATTCATCACTCACCTCCAAGCTTTTGGTACTTCATTAGTAAACAATAATGTGCAAGTTCCAAGAGAATATACCTATCATTTGACTTTTCTCTGAAAAATAAATGGTCCCAAAGTTATGAAACAGGTTCTATGTAGGCGGGTTTTCTGCTCTGGAGCTCATGATATGTGCATTCATTAGACACGCAACTGGGGCTGGATGACCCAGGTTGGTCCTGTTTTCTCACTTAACTTCCTTGATCTGAAGGTCTCCAACAGGAATGTATAAGAGATGTGGTCCTTTGAATGTACCTATTTTTTTTTAAATACTTTATTTTTTTTTCTTCAAGTTACATCTCAGTAACAAACCCCTCCCTATTCCCCCTTCCTAACCCACCCTTCTCCCCTCTTCCCTCCAGAGGTTTCCCCTTTCAGTCCAACAGCTGGTTCCTTCTCTTATAACAGTAAGTATTATACAAAAAATAGATATAAATATGCCACATTTATGAGAGTAAATTGGCCCAGTATACCTTCCCAATGTTCAGTTTATACCTATTTGGCCCCTGACTTTAACATTCTACTATCTACCCAACTCCATGAGTTTAAAGGTCTATGTGTGACTCAACATTCTTACTATCTTGCAACACACTTTTAAGAGTATCTTCTTAGATCTATAACACCCTCTTGATTCCTAAACAGTTCAAAATTTAACTATAAGATTCTATCTGTCTATTCTTCAACCATCTCAGAGACCTGAGAGGGATAAATATATTTGCTTATATAGGAAGTGCAGAGCCTGCAGCTTCCAAAACTAAGAAAGAACATACCAATAACTGCCTGGACAGTTCCCATTTTCTCTCCATACATTCC
>CAJQZJ010009649.1:2474642-2491020 GCA_907164525.1 Lophiomys imhausi | reverse complement strand
TTTAGCTCCATCTCCCATTTTTTGATTGGATTATTTCGTTTCTTGGCATTTAGTTTCTTGAGTTCTTTGTAGATTTTAGATAGTAACCCTCTATCAGATGTGGGGTTGGTGAAGATTTTCTCCCAGTCTGTTGGTTGCCGTTTTGTTCGAATGACAGTATCCTTTGCTTTACAGAAACTTTTCAGTTTCATGAGGTCCCATTTATTGATTGTTGATCTCAGGTCCTGAGCTGTTGGTGTTCTGTTCAGGAAGTTGTCACCTGTGCCAATGAGTTCGAGGGTTTCTCCTACTTTTTCTTCTAGTATCTTTAGTGTGGCTGGTCTTATGTTAAGGTCTTTGATCCACTTGGAATTAAGTTTTGTACAAGGTGATAGGTATGGGTCTAATTTCATTCTTTTGCAAGTGGACATCCAGTTGGACCAGCACCATTTGTTGAAGATGCTGTCCTTCTTCCATTGTGCGTTTTTGGCTTCCTTGTCAAAGATTAGTTGGCCATAGGTGTGTGGATCCATGTTTGGGTCTTCAATTCGATTCCATTGATCCACTGGTCTGTTTCTATACCAGTACCATGCTGTTTTTACTACTGTTGCTCTGTAGTACAGCTTGAAATCTGGGATGGTGATACCTCCAGATGTTTTTTCATTGGACAAGATTGATTTAGCTATTCTGGGCTTTTTGTTGTTCCATATGAAGTTGAGACTAGCTTTTTCCAGGTCTATAAAGAATTGTGTTGGTATTTTGATAGGAATTGCATTAAGTCTATATATTGCTTTTGGTAGGATAGCCATTTTTATTATGTTGATCTTACCTATCCATGAGCATGGGAGATCTTTCCATCTTCTAAAGGCCTCTTCCATTTCTTTCTTCAGGGGCTTGAAGTTCTTGTTGTATAGGTCCTTTACATGCTTGGTTAGAGGTACTCCCAGGTATTTTATGTTGTTTGTGGCTATTGTGAAGGGTGTTGTTTCCCTTATTTCTTTTTCCGTATATTTGTTTGTTGTATAAAGAAGGGCTTCTGATTTTTTTGAGTTAATTTTGTATCCAGCCACCTTGCTGAAGTTGTTTATCAGCTGTAATAGTTCTTTGGTGGAGTTTTTGGGGTCGCTTATGTATACTAACATATCATCTGCGAATAGGGATAATTTGACTTCTTCATTTCCAATTTTTATCCCTTTGATCTCCTTTAGTTGTCTTATTGCTCTAGCAAGGACTTCAAGTACTATATTGAAGAGATATGGTGAAAGTGGACATCCTTGTCTTGTCCCTGAGTTTAGAGGAAATGCTTCAAGTTTCTCTCCATTTAATTTGATGTTGGCTACTGGCTAGCTGTATATTGCCTTTATTATTTCTAGGTATGGTCCTTGTATGCCCGTTCTCTCCAGAACTTTTAGCATGAAGGGGTGTTGGATTTTGTCAAATGCTTTTTCTGCATCTAGCGAGATTATCATGTGGTTTTTTTCTTTCATCTTGTTTATGTGGTGAATTACATTGATAGACTTTCGTATATTGAACCATCCCTGCATTCCAGGGATGAAGCCTACTTGATCATGGTGTATGATACTTTTGATGTGTTCTTGAATTCGGTTTGCTAGTATTTTATTAAGTATTTTTGCATCTATGTTCATGAGGGAGATTGGTCTGAAGTTCTCTTTCTTTGTTGGGTCTTTGTATGGTTTAGGAATCAGAATGACAGTGGCCTCATAGAATGAGTTTGGCAGTGATCTATCTGTTTCTATGTGGTGGAAGAGTTTGAAAAGTAATGGTGTTAGTTCCTCTTTGAAGGTCCGGTAGAATTCCGTGCTAAAGCCATCTGGCCCTGGGCTTTTTTTGGTTGGGAGATTATTAATGACTGTTTCTATTTCCTTAGGTGTTATTGGGCTGTTTAAGCTGTTAATCTGATTTTGATTTAGTTTTGGTAGGTGGAATTTATCGAGGAAATTGTCCATTTCGCTTAGGTTTTCAAATTTAGTGGAATATAGATTTTTAAAGTAATGTCCGAATATTTTCTGGATCTCCTCAATGTCTGTTGTTATTTCTCCCTTTTCATTTCTGATTTTGTTGATTTGTGTTCTTTCCCTTTGCCTTTTAGTTAATTTGGCTAGGGGTCTGTCTATTTTGTTGATTTTCTCAAAGAACCAACTCTTGGTTTCATTGATTCTTTGTATAGTTCTTTTTGATTCTAAGTTGTTGATTTCAGCTCTAAGTTTGATGATTTCCTGTCTTCTGCTCTTCTTGGGAGTGTTTGTTTCTTTTTTTTCCAATTCATCCAGCTTAGCTGTTAGTTCACTAATATGAGCTGTCACAATTTTCTTTTTGAAAGCACTTAGTGCTATGAACTTTCCTCATAGCACAGCTTTCAATGTATCCCATAGGTTTGGGTATGATGTGTCTTCATTGTCGTTGGATTTTAAGAAGTCTTTGATTTCCTTCCTTATTTCTTCCCTGACCCAGTGGTCATCCAGTAAGGAGCTGTTCAATTTCCATGTGTGTGTAGGCTTTCTGTTGATTCTTTTGCTGCTGAAGACCAGCTTTATTCCGTGGTGGTCTGATAAGATACAAGGTGTTATTTCAATTTTCTTGTATCTACTGAGACTATCTTTGTGACCAATTATGTGGTTGATTTTGGAGAAGGTTCCGTGGGGTGCTGAGAAAAAGGTGTATTCCTTTGTGTTTGGGTGAAACGTTCTGTAGATATCTGTTAGGTCCATTTGGTTCATGATCTCTGTTAGACTCAATATTTCTCTGTTTGTCTTCTGTCTTGATGATCTGTCCTTTGTTGTGAGTGGGGTGTTGAAGTCTCCCACTACTAATGTGTTGTGATCGACGTGCGCTTTAAGTTTTAGAAGTGTTTCTTTTACGAAAGTAGGTGCCTTTGTATTTGGGGCATAGATGTTCAGTATTGAAATTTCCTCTTGATGAATATTCCCTTTAATGAGTATATAGTGCCCTTCTTTGTCTTTCTTCATTAACTTCAGTTGGAAGTCTGTTTTGTTTGATATTAGGATGGCTACTCCAGCTTGCTTCCTGGGTCCATTTGCTTGGAAAACCTTTTCCCAGCCCTTTACTCTGAGGCAGTGTCTATCTTTTGTAGTTAGATGTGTCTCTTGTATACAGCATAAGGAAGGGTCTTGTTTGCGGATCCACTCTGTAAACCTATGTCTTTTTATTGGGGAGTTGAGTCCATTGATGTTGATGGATATTAGTGACCTGGGGTTGTTATTTCCCATTAGTTTGGTATAGGCGGTGGTTCTGTTCCTCTCTTGGTTTAGTTGCTGATGGATTTTCTATTCCCTTTGTTTTCTTGGGTGGAGTTTTCTTCTCTGGGTTGGGATTTTCCTTCTAGGATTTTCTGTAGGGCTGGGTTTGTGGGTAGATATTGTTTAAATTTAATTTTGTCATGGAATATCTTGTTTTCTCCATCTATGTTGATAGAGAGTTTTGCTGGGTAAAGTAGTCTGGCTGGGCATCTATGATCTCTTAGGACTTGTAGTATATCTGACCAGGCCCTTCTAGCTTTTATCGTTTCTGGGGAGAAGTCAGGTGTAATTCTGATGGGTCTGCCATTGTATGTGACTTGACCTTTTTCTCTTACAGCTTTTAATATTCTTTCTTTGTTCTGTACATTTGGGGTTTCAATTATTATGTGGTGAGAGGAGTTTCTTTTCTGGTCTAATCTGTTTGGTGTTCTGTATGCCTCTTGGATTTTTATTGGCATCTCTTTTTTCAGGTTTGGGAAGTTTTCCTCTATGATTTTGTTGAAGATATTTCCTGGACCTTGGAGTCGGGAGTCTTCTCTTTCCTCTATACCTATAATTCTTAAGTTCCATCTTTTCAATGAGTCCTTAATTTCTTGGATGTTGTGGGTGAGAGATTTTTTAGCCTTCTCATTTTCTTTGGATGATGTACTGATTTCTTCCACTGAATCTTCCATGCCTGAGATCCTGTCTTCCATCTCTTGCATCCTATTGTTGATACTCACATCCGTAGTTCCTGTTCTCTTCCCTTGGTTCTCCACTTCCTCTTTTAACTCTGACTGTGTTTTCTTTATTGTTTCTATTTCTATTTTCATGTCTTGTATGGTTTTGTTCGTTTTGTACATTTCCTTCTCCAGCTTGCTTGTTTTTGTATGAAAATCTTTCATGGCTTTTTCCTTTTCATGTTCAAGCTCTGTCACCTTGGCTTGGAGCTCTTTAATGGTGTTGTTCCTTGTTTTGATTTGTAGAATTGTGGTTTCTTTGAATTCCTTCATAGATTTAAGTTCTTCTTGCAGGGACTCTATCACTTTCCATACTGCAGAATTGTCAATGTTTTCATGTATTTCTGTTGGTGTGTGGTCATCCGAATTGGATGAGCTAGGGTGGTTCTGCTTTGTTGGAGTCATAATTCCTTGATTTCTATTTTTTTTTTGACCTTTCGCCATTGGATGCATTTAGCTGTCTGTTTTCTGTGCTTGGAACCACAGTGGATGATTTGGTGCAGGGGACGAGTTACTTGGCTATCTGTCGTTGCTTACAGGGGGATTTCAAGTCACTGTGATTTTAATGGCCAGAGGCACTGTGATCTGGTGCAGCGTATTCCCAGGTTGTGAGTAATGGACCAGGATTGTTTCACTGCTCCCAATTCAGACTTCTCTATGTTGCACTCTGAGTTATCAGCCTGTAATGGTTCTGATGGTATGGGCCTGTTTGCCCAGGCACAGATTCTGTGGGCTTTGTTTGTCGTCCTGGAGGCTGACAGGGTCTGGCTCCACACCTGCTATGTCTGGATTTTCCAGGATACAGCTATGGTCCCGATTTCTGGTTTCTCTCTAGTCTTCTCGCCACAGGGCTGAACCCTGTGCCCAATTTCCTTCCTGTCTGCGCTGCCACGGGCTGCCTGAGTGCAACTCTCATCCCAGCAGCTCCGCCGTGGGTGCACGGACCCCTGGTCCCACCCACGCCTGTCTCTCTACCCAGATGACCTGCCGTGGACTGGCGGGGATTTGGCCCTTCCAGCCGTTCTCCCTCCCCAGCTGCGCTACCGTGACCGCCTGCCTTTGTGTTCCCTGCTTCCTGCGCTCTCTCGGAACCTCCCGCCCTCCGTTTCACGAGCGGCTGTGGACCACCCGCTGAGCCCCCTGTTTGTTCCTTGCTAAGCCTTCCACTATCTCGCAACCTTTTCTAAGTGGGTATAAGTTCAACCTGATGTGTGGGGAGCCCAATAGGCCAGCGATCTATGGCCAAGTGGACCCTGATTCTGCCTGCTGTAAGTTGGGAACGATCTTACCAGGCGCCTCACCAAATGGGAGTTCCCGAATCCCCGGTTTAGTGGCCTCCGTGTCTGTGAGAGATGGGGAGAGCCTTGCCCTGGGACTTTTAACAATCCCTTGGGAGCTGTGAGCATTCCTGGGGGGGGGGTCTAGCCCCTTCGGTTTTTGCACAGTGCCCAGTAACTCTGTGTTTTTTATGGCTCTTTTTTCCCCCGTTCAGGATTCGTCAGTGTAGGTCGCCTCCATCTTCGCTCCTCCTGAATGTACCTATTTTTATTTGAAACTATATTCAGAATATTTCCATGTCCACTGTTGGTAGGACTGAGTAGTTTTGACAGCTCTTATAGCTTCTGCATGTATCTCATTTACTGAAAGCAAATTACATAGAAAGCCTTGGGTTCAAGGACTTAGGCAAACTCCATCCTACAGTGAAAAAAGAAAAAACAACACTATCATTGTATTGCAGAGTAATATGCACTCAGGGGAGTCAACAATCGCTATTTTTGTAATCTACCAAGATATATTTGATGGTATAAATGAACTGCTCATTAAGACATGTTTGATGATATAATTGAACGTCTCATTTCTCTATGTGGCAAAACAACAATTTGAACTAATAGATCATGTGTAGTTTTGGTCTAAAATCTCACAAAGTCCTGTGATTTCTGTCTCAAGGCCTCTCTGCTGAAATAGAAAAATGTGAGGATTCCAACTCAGGGTCAGGCTAAACAACAGGAGTTTCACTGTGAAGGTTTTCTCATGCTTTAGTAAAGAAAGGAGAAGACTGTATTATACACTTCCACCTTCATTTCCAGCCTCTAGCTATGATGATGCTGAAGAATGGAAGAGAAGGAGAGGGGACAACTTGTGGAGGAAAAGGAAACATTGTGCTAGAGAACTTTTTTTACAGAGAGCAGCTGATAACAGTTGCTGGGAACTCATTAACTTGAGTCATTATGGCGTTGATCTTTGGGTTGCCTTCAATCCAAGGCAGCCAGCTCCCTCTCTGCCTGATTATCATAATTATCTCACTTGGAATGATGTGACTTGTTTTGTTTCAAGGCTCTATTAAACTAACACATGTGGAAAGTTATCCATCCAATTTGCCACTCAGATACTGAGAGCATTTAGAAAACTTTAGGAATGGGATCTTAGTAAAAGATCTCTTGTACTCAAGAATAATACGACAATAAACAGGAAAAAAAAAGGTGACATCATCCACTAATCTGTGGCAGACCATTTTATGCTAAGAAATATTTGAGGGGCTGTTGGGATAGGCCAGCAGTTTAGGTCATTTACCATCACAGCTGACATGCTCAGTTTGATCCTTGTGGTTCATAAACTAGAGGAAAGAGCTGATCTCCTAAAAGATGACTTCTGACCTCTATATATGAGCAGTAGCATATGTCCATACACACATACATCCAAACACATGAAATGAATAAATTGAAATGTAATATATTTTTAAATTATTTGGGCATTTCTTTGGATTAGAGGATGCAAGACCTTCTCCTTTCTTACCTTGTTTTCTTAAAATTTGAACACAGTGCTTTGTGAGTGTTGTGTTTTTTTTAGTTCACATTTGATAACCTTTTCAAATTCTTGGGACAGTTTTAGATTGAATTAGAGGTTACTTTGTGCGCATATGTTGCTTACAGTAAAAATACCATCAAATTCTGAGTGGACCATTAGACGCGTTTATAGTTCAGACATGCAAAATATATTTTATCATCATCATTTTTGCTGTTTTGTGTTTAGACTGCTTCTTGCAGCTTCTCCTTTTGGTTGTTAGGAGTCGTTCTCTTGTTTTTTGTTTTTTTTTTTCTTTTAAATGTGCAAAATCAAAGCATAGAAGCAAAAATTCCTGTCAGTGTTAGAAAAAAATGATATTTAAGAGTCATTCAAATCAAATTTATATTTTAGTTATTTGATTTTCCTCAAATGGAGGGGGAAAAACTAATCAACAGAAGAGCCTCTTCTCAGTGGCTCATAATTCTCTTTAAGTGAGGATTCAAGAAAAAATATTCTCCCAGGGCTACATGAAGAAGAGAAAAAAAGTCTCTGTACACATAGGAAAGCAACAGCTGAGAGATAACACAAGGGGAAAGGTGAACAAGCAATAGTGGACAAAAGAATTGTACTGCTGCATTTGGAACCAGGAATCTCCATTGAAGAAGTGAGGAATGGGCCTGGGAACAGTGGTAGCATCCTCAGTACTCACAGACAGCCATGTCTGCACTCAGCAAGGACTTCTTCTCACAGTCACATAATGGCTGTTTGGGGAAAAGGGATATTTGGTGGTGGCAGTGGGGTGGGGAGGAGATAGTGCAACTTTCTTGACCTTCTTGATGTTGATGCCAAGTAAACCTGCATATCCAACTCTGTTTTCAAAACTTCCCCACAATAAAAGCTGATCAATTTGGACCCTGTTAGAGGTCCTTTCTCCTAGAAGTCACAATGATTCCTGGGGAAATTATTGACATGTGAAAATCTAAGAACTCGGGGATGGAGGGCACTGAATGATTTGACAGCTGCAGTTTGTTTTGAAGAAGGATACTTTTACCCAGGGTTAATTTGGCCATAAAACCACTCTTTTCTGTGCTGCAGGACAGGACTCCACTTTGAGGGGCTGCATCTCCTTTTTGTTCCCGGGTTCTGGCTTGAGTTGAGATCTCAATTTGCTCACTTTCTCATCGGTGACCAAGACAACTAAAACTGACTTCTTGATAGATTGTTTTGTCATCAAAAATAACATTGTTATTTGCTTATTACCTATTTTCCCCATGGCAATGGGGGTTCCATAAAATCAGAGCTATTTGAGATTGTCTGATAATACATTCTTATTTATTAGAATGATGCCTGATAGTAGATACTCAATTAATGTTCATGGGCACATAGAATTCATACATACTGATAACAGGCACTGCATTGCATGGAGAGAAGTAGTGAGGGAAAAGAATCTAAAAAGACATCAGGGATATTGACATGTCCTGCAGTCCTGGAGTCCTGCATGAATTAGACTTTTTCCTTTTTTTTTCTTCTTTTTTAGATTTATTTCTTTGTGTGTGTGTGTGTGTGTGTGTGTGTGTGTGTGTGTGTGTGTGTGTTTGCATGCCCGTGGAGCTGAAGCTAGGAGTGGCTAATCAAGAATTCTTTTCTTCCAAACTCCTTCCAAAATGCCCAGGCATAGAAGCACCTTTTTGTACCATTTAGATATGGTAATCGCCATGTGCACAAGAAACCATTTTAAAGGTACATGCTAAATTGAGTTTCTCAAGGATCTGAGCTTTACAACACTTCAGTTAGTCTAGCTTGAGTAATTGCTTGCACTTGAAAACAGTAAGACTGTGTAATCTATGCAAAAGCTATTATTTCTGGGTAACATTTAAACATTGTAATTCTTCACTAACTCAGTCCTCCCTCCAATCAGTGGTGATCAGTCCTACACAACTGTAGAACTCTGTGAGTTCTTGAGGACTCGAGGGATTAAACTTAGAAGACCTGTGTTGCCATATAAGGCTCAGAAACTCAAGCTTTCAAGTCTGAGGAAACAAAGACATTCATGGTTTGTTGGTGTTGTTTTGTTTTGATTTTTAAAACTGTATCCAATCGTATTTTCTTTTTCTGTTCAAACTAAATTTTCTGACTCAACTTTGGGGAGTGCCCTTCAGTTTTCTGTCTTCCTTAGAAAAATAGTTGACAATAATATCTTGCCTTTTCTGCACTCATTAGGAGGAATCTTCTCCTTCTGGTCCCAAAACAAAACACTTTGCACTAACTACACTTCTGTCATTTGCTTTGGAGGTTTGGCTGAAATTTTCCTAAATTCATTAATGTGTGTAGGTGTGGCTTTTGCTTCCATTAACCCAAAGTGACCCTATCCTTCTGACACTACTCTCTTCCCATTTTCTCAGAGTGTGAATCTGTTCAGCAACACCTGCTAAAGGTTGAAACAGGAGAAGGGCCTCCTGAGGGGATAATCCCACACAGGATTTGATCTGCTGTGGCAGCCAGAAAGAAGACTTGCCACGGGGTCAGAAGCTTTGCTATTCTTGAACTGTCTGGAACCACCCCAAAACCATCCTGTGAGCCTGGGTGAAGGAATAATATGCAGGTTGACATGAGGCTGGTAAAGTGGCTGCTGAAGCCTTTGATGGCAGGCTGGGAGCTATCATTGCCCCTCCGAAATGTGAACTGCAGAAGAAACTTACCTCATTTAAAACACCCCTTAGAGAAAGAAACTCCAGAGTAAACTTGGGAAAGTATCATTGAGTCATTCCTTTCAAAGGGTCTATTGCTGTTAACTGGTTGCAGGCATAGTTCTCCATGGTCCATCTTTTGCTGCCCATTTTGACAGTGGGTTCTAATCTTTGGATCCCTGTTCTCAATGTAGTTTTCCAGGTGGGTAACAATAAAACCAGATTACTTGTCAAGAATAAAGTAGGGCATGTATGGGATACTGAGAATCCCTGACACAACCCATTGCTACTAAAATCAATGACTTAATATGCCAGAGGAATTATGCAGACCTTAAGTTAGAATGGCTTCATAAAGGAAATTTTATCCTCTCTGTAGAGATCTCAACAGGCTCACACACACAAAAATAAAAATTGTAGATGTATTTCAGGTAGTTGAAAACACTGTGGCTTCCACCCTCTGCCAAAAATTCCCCAAGACATACAAATACTAACCTGGCAACCACAGTCCATCATATTTGTCAGAAAAACTTCTCAGTAGTTAAGGTCAGTATGATGGAACAGGACATTAAGAGTGCCAAAGTGCCTAACCTAGGTTGCAAGGAGGGATCAATCCATAGTCAAAGGTGCTACAGTTTGTGAATTTTAGAATCAAGATTAGAGACTCCATCTGAACAGCACAGATCTTGACTCTGGTTTTAATTGGCATATGATTTGAGACTTCAACCCCAATCATTCTGAGATTCCTGTGAACATTTTGACGCACAGGAATCCAATATTCTCCTAACAGTTCCAAATTTAAAATCCAATGCCAACCCAATGCAGTACTCTTAGAAGAATAATTGAAACTAATATGGCTAATGAGAATGCAAGCTATATAATGTGCCAAGATGAGTGTGTGCCAATTGACAAGTTTATTTAAAATGAAAACATGGTTGGACAAATATTTCAGAAGTGGCAGCCTAAAAGAATGAATTTCAAAATACACACTCTAAAAGTAAGAAAACCTTGGAAAAAATTGAAGGGGTAAAGGCCTTTGATATTTAACAAATGTGGATCATTCAATAAACACACGATGTCACTAAAGTATAGTAATAGGATGAAGAAAAATCCTTATAAGTTAAATGTATAAAGGATGAGAAAGAGAGGAAATATGTGAGAGAAGGTGAAGTGTGTAGAATCTCATGTACAGGACCCCGTGCTGAGAGTCATAGTATTGTCAATAAGACCATCAGAATGAATGCTTTGGGAAACAGCATGCAGAGCTATTAAAGCTGACATGCCTTCAGAGGTCAAAGAGTTACTGAGACCCACTGTCATGAAAAACACTTGCAACATTTCATTGTGAGCTTTTAAGACCCTAAGACATGCCATGATGGTATACTGGTAGAAGTAACTGTATAAATGGCCATGCCATCAAAAGAAATTTACAGAGTCAGTGCAGTGCCTACTAAAACCTACACTAAATTCTTCATAGAAAGAGAAAAAAATCATCCCAAAATTAATATGGAGACATAAAAGACCTTGTGTTGTCAAAGCAACCCTGAGCAAAAGGAATAATCCTGAAGTGATTTACCAGGTTTCAAGCTACATTAAAGAGCTATAATAATAGAATCAGCAAGGTACTGACACAAAACATACATATGAAGCCATGGAACAAAATAGAAGACCCAGTCATGAGTGTACATAAATACAGTCTTCTCGTATTATTTGACAATGTTGGCAAAAATACACACACACAGAATCTTTGATAAATGGTATTGAACAAACTTAATGCCCACATAAATGACAGTAGACATGTATCTATTACCCTGCTCAAAAATTAAGTCAAATGGGTAAAAAACCCAAAACGCTGAAATTGCTAGAATCAATGTCCTGCATATATATGTGTAGGAAAGGACTTCCTGACTAGGACTCAATTTGCCTGGCAAAGAAGGGCAAACAATTGGCAAGAGGGACCTCATAAAGCTAAGAAGCTAAGGAAACAACCAATCCACTAAAGAATAACCCCACAGAATGTGACAGAATGTTTGCAAGCTATACATCCAACAGAATTTTCACATCTGAAATATAGAAAGAACTCAAAAACCAAAGGTTCAGGAAACAAATAGGCTATGGATCTGAAAAGAGGGTTCTTAGAAAGTAGAAATAAAAATAGCAAAGAAATATCTTTAATAGTGCTCACCATCTCTAGCCATTAAAGAAAGGCATAGTTAAACAACTTTGGGATTTCATCTCATTTTCACCCAGTGAAAATGCTACAAAATGCTGGTGAGGATGTAGGAAATGTGGAATTCTCAGTCATTGATGGTAGAATTAGAAATTGGTCCAGCTACTCTGGAAATCAGTGTGCAGCACCTCGTGATCCAGCTATACAATTCCTCAGTATATGACCAAAATCCTCAATATCCTACTCTACAAATATTTATCGAGCCACATTCATTTCTTCTCTATACACAATAGCTAGGAAGTAAAAACACAATCTAAGTGCTTTTAACTGATGGGTGGATAAGGAAATGTGGTATATGTACACAATGAAACACCATTCTTTCCTAACATTTATAGGTTGAGAAAACTGATTACAAGAAATTAAGTAAAATCCAACTGGCATTTTTGATCAATAATGGTTACTATAAAACAAAACATTAATACTGTTTATATTATAAGGAAAATTAGTTCCAGTCTAGTTTGTTTTACTCAGCAACATTATCTATGAATTGTAGAAGTGTTTTCCATGATGCCAAAAATCTCCACTCACACATAAAATTGCTGTGAAGCAATGTGAGAATTCATCACAGTCAATTTTAGGAAAAATCCCTAAATTTACTAAGACTAGGAAATGAACTAGAAAAGAGCATGATTTGGGTTTTAGGAAACATTTTTTTTCTCTGAGTAATCCTATGGCCAGTCATGGATCAGTAACTTCTAAGCATCTGATGCTTCCCCAAGTGACTGGATTCAAAACTACCCATTTGTAGGTATGGAACTAAGTCCAAATACCCACCTCCCATATAAACTTGACACTATTGGTCTGTGGATTACATGTTAAGGAAGCCAGATTCCAGTATGGACATGTGTTTTTCTTCTTGATCCCAATACAAGCAGATTCAGTGAGTTTATTAAATAAGTGAAATAATGAGTAAACAGTTGCATTGGTCTCCGAAATAGTTGTTTGCTAGACCTACATAAAAATCCACTCCTGCCTTTATCATGTTTACTGTCAGGGAATGGTGTAAGAGGCAGTCCATCTCAAGCCAGTGAAAAGCCAAATGCAAATCTATTTGACACTGTTAAGGAAACACAGAATTTTTCTTTCAGTCTCCAAATCCAAAGTAGCATTTTAGACAATGCTACTCATTGTCTAAGAGGAAAACAGTTCTCAGATTTGTTGAAAGGTGACTTAGAATGAGATTCCTAAGAAGAGTAACCTGAGATGTGGTGAGATGAAGGTAGGTGGAAGGCAAAAGATCCCAGGATGCTCAGTCAAAGGATGAAAAAATAACAAAGGAAGAGAGGCAGCCGATGAGGCAGCATTAACAACCAGGGTATACTGTGAGATTCTTATTCTCAGACTTCCATCAGACGTCTAGGAGGAAGCCGAGCATGTATCTTACAGTCACACAAAGAGAGGCTAGAAAGTTGGGTGAATCCTACTCTATTAAGCAGCCAAACCCTTGTACTTTTGTGCTGATTATAAGAGGGTGAGGGTTTTCAGGGGCCTGACTCCAGGTGCTTGTAGGATTCATCAGTGAAGGGATAGGACACTTGAGTTTATTTAAATTTATTTACATTTGATTTAAAAATATTAGTAGGTGAACAAAAAGCCAACAGAAAATATGACCTCATGATGGTGGATTTAGGAAAACTCAAATTCAGCTTTTGAGTCACACGAACAGGGACCTATCCTTGAACTACAAGAGAAAGGTTCAGGAAAAATGTTTTATATTCTCAAGAGGATGTGCATAGGATAGACATGGTGTAACTGGAGGAAAAGTCTTGGAACAAAATGGAACATGATGAAAAGAACAGGGGTGGGGGTTGCAGGAAAGAAAATACTCCAAAAATGTATAAGAGGATAAATGATGGAATGAGCTGCAGAGTCAAACTTTATATTAAAATGAGTAAATGGGGCAACTTGTAGATTAGAAAATAGAACCAGTGACATGGAAGAAAAAAAAAGATCTTAGAGAATTTCTATGGGAAATAAAATAATATAAAAATTAGTAGAGGAAGGAGCAGAACAAAGAGAATGAAACTCCAATGTTCTGATAAAGAGATATCTGTTCATATCTTCAGCACTCCTCCATCTTCTTTATCAATGGAATTCCTCCCTGCTTACACTAGTGTTATATACAAGATAGAGGAGTAATTAATAAAATAACAACCCCAGTAGATAAATAGTTGGTAAACACTTGTCAGGTACTATCATATTTGAAGGACTTGACAAGTTAATTTATTTATTTCTGGAGCATTTAGCATGTGGATTGGGGAAAAAAAAGTCAGCAAAATGCAATTAAGAGAACTTGCAGCTTAAAAAGATTATAGGGGATAAGCTACAAATGTCACCAAAACAGGAGTCCTGTCTCACTTCTGTTCATTTGTTTGTTTGTTTGTTTATTGGAATAATGACACATATCTTGGTGCATTTGGAGGTCATATGACAACTTGTAAGAATTGGTTCTCTCCTTCCATGGTATGGACACTGGGAACCTCCCCAGGTAACCAGACTTTGTGCTTGGTTATAATTTCATTTGTCTGAGTAGCATCTGAAAGTACAAAGAAATATAGGAGGTCAGATGGGATAACTACAAATTACCATTATTACTAAGAGAAAATGAAATGTTTGGTAAAGAACCAATAATCAAGACTTAAGTTTTGTTGTTGTTGTTGTTTACTTTCTCAAACATGAGTGGATGGATCAGATGCACTCAATACGACTTGCAGGAAGCAACTTCTGTGAGAATGAATTGTCTTGAATGTCACAGACCCTGGGACTGATTTCTAACTAAGACCATGGTAAAACTTATGTGCTGTTACTTGATGTTTCTACTCCACTCAAACCATGACTTATTGTAAAATGATTGATCAAGGAACAAAGCATCTTCTAGTAGCTCGGGAAAGCTTCCAGTCAACACTCAGCAAAACTCACTAAGCACTCACTCACACAGCTCCAAAAAAATAAATTCTGCCAATGTCTATGTTGTTCTATTGCTGCAAAGAGACAACGTAACCAAAGAAACTCCGGTTCTCTGATTAAAAACAAACAAACAAAACATTTAATTAAGCATGGCAGCAGGGAAGGAGACATGGAGCTTTCACGGGAGAGGCTGGCAGAGGGAGAGAGAGACAGACAGACAGACAGACAGACAGACAGAGACAGAAAGAATATGGGTGTTATGTAGACTTTGGAACCTGAAAGCACCCCCAAAACTTTCTCTAGCAAGGCCACACCTACTCTGACAAAGCCATACCTCCTAATCCTTCTACTCCTGTTCCAAGGAAACTACAGGCTATTAAGAGTGTATGCTTTAATCTGCTAATTTAGTCATTTGTTACACAACAACAGAATGTAATATAGGGTGAATAGGCTTTTCAGCTTCCTGGCAAAACAAAGGAAAAAGACAAGTATATTTACTCTGGCAAAAATTTTATATTATATTTGGCAGAATTTTGTATTACAAGTGCAAAAAATAAGGTCCTATACTAACAAAGTCAGGGAGAAAAGTAAACTGTTTATGTAAAAGTAAAAACAGAAAATAACTGTGTTTCATAAGATTAACCCTAGATTTCTTATATAAAATACTGAAAAGGTAGGGCAACAGCTACCTCTGCCAAGCTTGAGAGTTCTTGGAGGTCGTGTTTGTCATACTTCATTCATGTTATTGTTTATTTTTGAGAGTGCAGTTTAATTATATCTTTTCTTTTCCTCCCTGCAAATCCTTCCCCATTCCACTTCAAATTCATGGCATTTTAAAAAACTAATTCTTATTGCATATATATATATATGTATATATATATGACTGAACAGATTACATATATATATATATATATACATATATTCCCTAATATATAATCTGTTCAGTCCCTATAATGCTACCTGTATGTATGTTTTCAGGGCTGACTGCCACTGGAAAACCAATTGGTATACTTTCTTCAATTGCCTATAGTTTTAATGTAGGGTTGAGGCCTCATAGACTTTCCTCATTCAGTTTTCCATAATCCTTGGTATTCATCCTGGTTCAGTTCATATTTGACAAATCATCATGGTAGGACTTTGCGGGTATAGTTTCCGAATTTCCTAGGAGACACAATCTCATGGCAAACTCCCTGAACCTCTACAGGGTCTGGTAAAAAAAAAAAAAAAAAAAAGAAAGAAAAAGCATTATATCAGTGTGTGGGTGTGTGTGTGTCTGTGTCTGTGTCTATGTGGGTATGTTTGTGTGATTGTTAAAATTGTTGACTGGATATGTACATATGTACATATATACATGCATACATATATAAAATAGTATACACACTTTAACTTTTACATATGTGTATGTATGTATATATGTATGTATGTATGTATATATGTGAACCAATCAACTAAAAGTTGAACAGATTCATGCCTTAAGTGAGTACATTTTAGTACAAAACATTGTGGGCTTTATTTTTACAGTACCCACTAATCAAGGAGGCCTCATATCTCAGAGTCTTAAAGAGGAACATCAATTTATATGATAAATTTGATGGAATTAGTCCCAATAATGAGTCTTCAAGGATAACTAGACACTGATGGTATTTCACAGTATCATGTAGGAAAAGTCTAAATGAAAATAATTTTATTGAGTCATTTATTTTAATCATAAAAAATAACCTGTAATGAAGAAGATAAAGTCCACTTTTAAAAAGTCTCATTTTTAATCTGGTGTCAGATAAAAAGTGCAGATAAATG